>QNTS01005422.1:38704-77688 GCA_003317085.1 Hucho hucho
AGAGAGAGAGAGAGAGAGAGAGAGAGAGAGAGAGAGAGAGAGAGAGAGAGAGAGAGAGAGAGAGAGAGAGAGAGAGAGAGAGAGAGAGATCACAGCTCCTTTTCACTAGAAGGCTGACTTTCTCCTTCCCAGATTGCACCTGGCCCCTCTTGGCCCTTGGTGAATGCTCCTCTCATCACTCCACACTTGTAGACAGATGGCTGAAGAACAGCTATATTAATCTGGACCTATGTTGCTGTTAGGTCTGTTTTAAAGGACCAACCAACGAGAGCTTAGCATACATAGCTTTCTAGTACTTTAGGTCCTGTTCTGGGTGTCAAGGTGTTCTTAAAACACCCATGGACTGTAATTGAACTCTAAGACAAAGGTGTGTTTGGGAGCACGGATGTGATAAGTGACTAATGTGGTTGTCCCCTGGCTGAGGGAACAATGACTCAAGCCCAGCCAGGCAGTCAATGTGCTCAGGCAGAAGGAGGGAGTGAGGAAGGGAGGGAAGGATGAAGAGGGAGGGAGCAAGGGAGAGGAAGCTGCTGGGCACGGCTGCACCGCTATCATAAATTAGGCCACAAGAGGAAGGAGGCCTCTAGCCAGGACCTCGTTCCCCTCCTCTCTCTCCTCCTCTTTCTTTCTCTCTCTTGCCAATTCTCTTACTCATTCTCACTTTTTCTCCCTCTCCTCTTTCTTTGTCGTCTCCTACGTTCTCTTTTTACTCTACCACTGCCATTCTCTCGTTCTTCCTCCCCCTCCTTCTCATTCAATAAGTCATACTTATCAAGAGGGCTGGTGCCTATACAGCAGCACATACAACGTGTCTGTGCGTTTGACGTGTGTTCTTGTGTTAATCCCCTGTTTGCAATGGGTGGAGGAAAGTGTTACCCAGAGAAACATTTAAAACCGGCCTGGTTTTAAATTAAGGGAGACCCACCACCACATTAATCAGTACACCCACCCACAGACTGTGGTGGTTACACAGCAGAATGCTCTTCTCCTCTCCCCCGCCCCTCCCTAAGAGGGATGAAATGGAATTTAATTTCCTGTGCTGCGATTTCACATAAATAGCACTCCTTTTTCTTTGTGTGGACTTGACATAATCTATCATTCAAACATGTGTTGGACCCTTTCTAGACTCCAGCAAATTGTCATGGAGAGTTTGTTAAGCTGTCTGACTTGCCAAGGGAGCTGAGATGTATTAAATTACTTGTAATCTTGATTTAAGATAATTGCTGCAGATGTCAAGATAAATGGGCTTCCTTGACCAGTCTTTGGCGCAACACTCCCATCTTGTGGCAGAGTGTAGAATAGCACATGGCATTTAACTTGTTATGCACACCCTGATACACAAAATATATGCTACGTGGCTATTGTATTGAATATTATTTGAGTAACTGTAAACAGAAAACACTTGCTGTTTATCCCATAGAATGTAATTTCATTGTCTTTACTCTGTTTTTGCAGTTGAGAACATTGCACACTGTGAGTTTGCCTACCTGCGAGACCTTCTCATCAGGTATATATTAACTGGGTTTTAAGTGATGGTGATACTGTTTGAGACCATTGTTTTGATGACACTTTATGGTTCTCTGGGTAACATTTCTCACTAAGTCTTCAACTTTGTTTCCTCTCTGTCAGGACCCACATGCAGAACATCAAGGACATCACCAGTAGCATCCACTACGAGGTGTACCGCGTCCGCAGGCTAAACGAGACCAACGCCGAGCCCGGTGGCCAGCCACTCAACACACTGGTCAACCCACAGCAGGCCAACGGGGTGGCAGCACAGCACCAAGTCCTGACCCATGAGATGTAGACGTCTGACCATCTGCAGACACACACACACACACACACACACACACACACATATATATCTTTAATGGCTGGCAACTGTGACACACCACATGCAAACACACCACATGACACACATGTAACACACACACACACACATCCTAACTGGCTGATATGGACTGTACACACTCCAAAGAGGATTCCAATATCACGTGTATAACGATTTTTACATGATCAACTTTCAAAAGAGTTTCTGTTAACTGGAAGTTCTAGTGTAGGTAGTTGTAGGTCAGAGCTGCTGGGTAAACAGTACAAGATGTCCTCTAAGGAGATGGGATGCCACAGTATTATAGCATACAGTTGTGTACAGACTAAGTACAGCAGATCAATTAGCTAAACTAGAAATAACTGGCCGAAATGACCTGGTCTACGTTTGGGTTGTGCTGTATATTGTTGTCTAGACATTGGAAATATTAGGAGGTAGGGTTTAGGTTCTTTGTATATTTTTGGACACATCTGCACTGCCCCAACAAGCAGCAATGCAGTGTGGAGCAGCTTTGAAATCCCTTTGTCTTTTTCCATTGCGTTTTCATATGTTTAAGACCTCTTGCCAAACCATCCTGTCTATACCAATATGCCAATGTCGTATGTTGTTAAACGTATCATGTTCATGCATACAGTGCATTTTACATTTACTGTTGTGTGTTATAATATTATTGTATTGTTTATTGTCTGGATGGTGGAGATGTAGGGAACAGACATGCTCTCAGACCTTTCTCTAAACCAAATAATTGTCCTTTCTGTTTTAAAGAGAAGCAAAATATATAGAATTGATTTATAAATAGGTATTTATGCTTGTTATGCATTCACTTTTTAATTGAGTTTGATATTCATATAGCCTACTACCAGGCGGCCTACACACTCCCGTTGTTCTCAGATAGTAGTTGTATCAGAGAGGATGGAAAATATACAGAGATCCTCTTTGGTTGTATTTGCTTTCCATCATGCATGGTCTCCCCTGTGTTTATAGAGAATTGTATGAATCTAGATTTACATTCTGTATTTTTGGTCATGATACAGAATAGGACTACAGGTAGGTTGAATATGTTGCCTATATACACAGCTTGAAATAATATTTAGTTCCCCTGACAGTTTTGAATTCCCGGTGTAGTCAATCTAGAACTCCCTTATCTTCCCTACCAAAAAGTCCAAAATGTGCCATTCAGCCAAACACAATTCATCACTCAGCTAAAAACTCATGGACAGAGGTCAACACCAAGCGTACTATTCATTCAGCAATGTAGCTCGCATAACATAAAAGACAAAAGTTAATACAATGTTTATTGTTGTATAGTTATTGTGTAATTTGTTATAGTATGATGAGAGTATGGTTTATCTTTGATATGCTATGTCAAAGAAATAAAGATTGATATTTTTATTGTTTACATTTGTCTTGATTGCCAATCCATTTCACCTGTGCAGGTGACTCCTCTTAACCAATCACAAAAGCCCTTTTGCGCAAGTGCAATTTGGCATGTCTGAAACTGTGCGAAAAAGAAGGGTACCCTTTATGTAGTTTGCCATCAAAGTTTGGGTTTTAGTGTCATAACAAAGTGTCTTTGCAAAGTCATAATGAGAAAGACCAAGCTACAAGTTATTTTAAACAATCTGTGGGTGAATTGAGGTAAATACAATGTGTATTGGACTTTTACAGCAAATTAGGGTCATTAGCGTGAGCTAAGTTTAGAATGTGTAGTAGTCATATTTTCACTGGTCCGTTTTAATCAGGTGATTGGATCTTCAAATGCCAATGTTTTTCATGTCGACAAGCTCATGGCCAAGGGCCTATAGATAAGCGTTTCCAAAACTCAGCTGTGTAGTGCTAGGGCAAAAAACAAAAAGTTCACCCCCCAAGGACCCCAAAGGGGTGAACTTTTAGTTTTTTGCCCTAGCACTACACAGCTGATTAAAATAATGAACTCCTCATCAAACTTTGATTATTTTAATCAGCTGTGTAGTTCTGGGGCATAAACCAAAACATGTACCCTTTGGAGTCCCCAGGACTGAGTTTGGGAAATGTTGCCATAGACAGTTGAATGTTTAGGGCTGGGAATACAGTATTGTGTGTATGTGTGAAGTGTGTTCTTGGAGAACAGATGTCACATAACCCAGCAGATGGCACAGGGGGAGCTGACTGGCGCTGTCGTGGTATCCAGGGCTATAGACTGAACTTTAATATCATCATTAGTGCCTATTTGTATCCTGTCTCTTTCTCAGTATTCAGTGAGGCTGCCTGCACAGTAGGGCAGGGGTTCTCAAACCTCTCTCCAGTTCCATGTATTTGAACTATTCCAGAGCTAGAACACCTGATTCAACTTGTTGACTATTCATCAAGCTCTTGACTTGTAGGTGAATCAGGTGAGTTCAGGGCTACAACAAAATGGTGAAACGTCTGGGGGTTCTCGAGGAGAGGTTTGAGAACCACTGCAGTAGGGGACCTTACTCCACCTCCTAGTGCCACACACAGAGTCACGTGTGTACATGCACACCCACAACACACATTGTAGCCAGTTACACATACACACACTCCACTTTACAGCTTCCCATCATTGTTCACCAAATGTTCTTCTGGGGAACGCAACAGTCTGAATCCAAACAAAATGAATGGCTATTGTAAGGCATGACGAGTTTAATATATATCTTCAGATTTATGCGACGCTAGGGAGCGGATGTGTTTTGTAAGCTGCTCTGTGTGATTTACTGTTCTCTGCAGGTTGTTGGCTCGGGTTTGATCCCTCGGGGATCTGAAATCTTCCATTTTAGCAGGTTGGCTTTGTTTGATCCCTCGGGGATCTGGAATCTTCCATTTTAGTAGGTTAAAGGGGGGGGGGGGGGTGTTTGAGTCATTTCATTCAATGTTTTGTGTTGGAGTATGAGTGTTTAGTCCTGTGGCTACAGTTGGACTCTTGTTAGACATGGTTGTGGGTGAGTGGCATTTAGTATGCACGTAGACACACATACCAGTTTGTTCTTCGAGTGCTAGCATGGAACCCCATTGGAGAACCCTTACCCCGAGTGCTCCTGAGATTGGTACACACTACACATTGTGGCATGCATCTTTCAGTAGATAAAAGAAAGCTGTCAGGCAGAGAGATGGAGTAATAATGCCCATACTGTAACAATCTCTAGCAGATTCTCGTTAAGAGAACATCAACAGCTTAAAAGGGCCAATTAAAAGCTACCACCAAATCTGTGCCCTTCACACACACATGATAGGGGCTCATAAACCCAGTCTCTTACAACATTGCCATTTTAAAATTTTGCAATGCGCTTCTTGTGTGGATGTGTGGGTGCCTGCGTATGTGTATGACCAGGATCATCAACTAGATTCAGCCGCGGGCCAATTATACTTTTTTTGAGTGGATGGTCAGGGGGCCGGAACATTTGTAGACTGCAAATTGACCGCAAAAAGCCCAAACGGATATAATATTTGACTAAAACATCATTTCAAACCTTGCTTACATTTGTATACGATTGCATATATCTATTTTATTATGCGTGGGAATACTTCGCAACACATTTCCTGAATTAAAATCACTTGGAGCTGATTTTCTGGTGTTTTTAGCCTTATGTCCAATAACAAACTTGGGAGGCCAAATAAAACCCCCCAGTTGTGGCACCCTGGTTGTAGTATGAGTTAAGTGTGTCCCAGTGGAGAGCCCTAGGCTAGGGAATGGCTATTCGTCTGAGTAGGTACTTGTTATTACTATTATGTTGTTACTATTACATTTTTTATTTTGTACATTTTTCATTTTAACTCTGCGTTGTTGAGAAAGGGGTCGTAAGTAAGCATTTCACGGTAAAGTCTACACTGTTGTATTCGTGACATAAAGTGACATAAACAATTTGAAGAAGTAGGGTTTCAGACGTTTTCGGGAAGATGCACAGGGACTCTGCTTTCCTGATGTTAGGTGGAAGCTTGTTCCACCATTGTGGTGCCAGGACAGAGAAGAGCTTTGACTGGGCTGAGCGGGAGGTGACCCCCACTTAGGGATGGGAGGGCCAAGAGACCAGAGGTGGCAGAACAGAGTGCTCTGGTTGGAGTGTAGGGTTTGAGCATAGCCTGAAAATAGGGAGGGGCAGTTCCCCTTGCTGCTCCGTAGGAAATTACCAGGGTCTTGAAGTGGATGCAAGCTTCGACTGGAAGCCAGTGGAGTGTGTGGAGGAGCGGGTTGACAATGGAGAACTTGGGATGGTTGAACACAAGGTGGGCTACGGCATTCTGGCGTTAAGTTGCAGGGGTTTTATGGCACAAGCGGGGAGCCCAGCCAACAGAGTTTCAGTAGTCCAGACAGGAGATGACAAGTGCCTGGATTAGGGCCTGCGCCGCTTTCTGTGTGAGGAAAGGTCGTACTCTATGGATGTTGTAGAGCATGAACCTGCAGGAGCGAGTCCCTGCTTTGATGTTTGCAGGGAATGACAGATTGTTGTCCATGGTCACGCCAAGGTTCTTTGAACTCTGGGAGGGGGACCCCATGGCGTCAACTGTGATGGAGAGGTCTTGGAGCGGGCAGGCCTTCCCCGCCGGAGGAAGAGTAGCTCCTTCTTGTTGAGCTTGAGGTGGTGGGCCGACTTCCAAGCTGAGATGCATGTCGCCACCTGGGTGTCCATAGGGGTGGGAAGGAGAAAGGTACTTGATAGGTGCAACTGTGAGGATATGATGGAGCCGAGTGATTTGGTGTTTAGAGGAGAGGTTCTAGAACTGAGCCCTGGGGGACATCGGTAGTGAGCACATGTGGTGCAGACACAGATCCTCTCCACGTCACCTGGTAGGAGTGACCTGCCAGGTAGGATGCAATCCAAGAGTGTGCCGAGCAGAGCCTGAGCCAGAAGATGGATCTAGGAGGATGACAACACACTGAGAAGTGATTGAGGCTACAAAGAGGGTGTTGAAAGACCTTGAGTCTTTCTTCCCAGCTTAGATATCACTGTGTTTTAAGTTTTAATGTCAGGTGTGTGGAGATGGTATAAATGTGTGTGCATGTTGCGTGTGATGGAGTGTGAGCATGTAGAGTCAGTGAAAAAGGGTCAATTCATTCTGTTAGCTATAGCTTGGGGGTAGAAGATGTTAATGTCAGACTTGTTGCACCGGTACCGTTAGCCATGTATTTATGTTTGCATGGTGATGCTGGTAGAGAAGAGAGAATGTGCACACATGCACACACACACACAGTGTGCTTGTATAGGATCCCTGTGGGAGTGTGTTTTGTATACATACTAGATGTCATAGTGGTTCTGAGGAGATCCTAAACCATTACAAACAGTGATTGGGTAATGCTGTTTAAGATAAGGGTGGCATCTCATGCCACCAAGTCAATGAACTCCTATCTGGGCAAGGTCAAAAAGTATTAATTTCTCTCATTGCCATCATGTATGAACTAGTAAGATTGTGAGTGTGTGTATATATGTGCGTGTCCGTCCGTCCAGAGCTATAGCTAACTAACCCCGGGTGTGGTGTCCACCCCCGAGGAGAGGATCCCCAAGACCATCGAGATCAAGTCCATCAGTCACAGTAACACACACATATGGTGGTGCCCAAAAATATTGACACCTTTTGATAAAGATGAGCAAAAAATATATAATAAATTATTCTAATACTGAGCTATATTGTATGTTAAAAAAATGTGGAAATTATATTGATTGACACCCCTGTTTTCAATACCTTGTCAATACCTTACCATGCAAGAATAATGGCACTGAGCCTTTTTCTAAAACATTTTATGAGTTGGAGAACACATTGGGAGTGATCTTAGACCATTCCTCCTTCCAGAATCCTTCCAGATCCTTGATATCCTTCGTCTGCGCTAATGGACTGCCCTCTTTATTCAAACCACAGGTTTTCAATAGGTTTCAAGTCCAGAGACTGAGACGGCCATTTCAAAATGTTGATGTGTGGCCAATTAAGCATTTCTTTGTGGATTTTGATGTGTGCTTGGGGTTATTGTCATGCAGGACGAGCCAGTTGTGGCCAAGTTTCAGCCTCCTGGCAGAGGCAACCAGCTTTTTGGCTAAAATGTCCTGGTACTGGGTAAAGTTCACTATGCTGTTGACCTTAACAAGGGCCCCAGGACCAGTGGAAGCATAATGGCCCAAACATGTAGGTTGATGCATTGCTATGTTTTTATTTATAAAGCCTTTTACAAAAGGTCCCACTGTACCTAACATCATTACTCAACTGCAGACATACGAGTTACAACACCCAGTCTCAGGGATGGCTAAGTCTGGAAATTCCTTTGCTCTCTACTGAGTTAGGTAAATAAGCTTTTAGTTTTCTTGCACCTTATTTCTGGAACAATCTTCAACATGTTCTTAAATGTGATGTTGTGGTGCCTCTAGGGCAAGTCAGGAAGCTGATTGAGGACATTATTACTGATGAATGTGTTTGTTTTTTATGACCTGGTTTCCTTCTTGCATTTTGTATTTATATTGATGTTTATATTCTGTAATTTATGTAATTCAGGGCTCATCTGTAAAAGAAGCCTTGGTCTCAGTATGACTCCCTGATAAAATAAAGGTTCAATAAAATTCACCACTATATTTTAAAGTAGGTATGGGATTCATTTCTGCTCATGCATTCTCATTTCGATGCCAAACCCACCACTGTTGTGCGTGGCCAAAGAGCTCTATTTTCATGTCATCTGACTAAAGCACCTGTTCTACTCAATGCCAATGTTGTTTTGAAAATTCTAGTTCAATTCCATGCAATCTCTGTTTACATTTGTTGGATGAGAGGAACATATACTGTAGCTCTATGGCCTATGAACAACAATGGTGAGGGAGTTCTCTTCTACATGATAAAAGGGCAGGTACTTAAATGTCAAAGACGCACACTGGTTCTCTTTCAATTATTTGTTTCGACATAAGTAGCTTGAAGGACTAATCAGACTGGTCAAGTGGCGAATGAGGGAGCCCTTCCCCCTCATACCAAAGAACCACTCACCTGCCCTCTTCTCATTCTCACCTCTCTTCCTCACAGAAGAGTTATACTTGGCTCTCCTTAGGACGACTTGATACTTTTTCCTGTAACTGTTCACATGTGCCGTTAACCTTGCACTCGGTGGCGTAACCTTATCAGCTCACGTCTTTTGTGTTGGGTGACCTTTTCGAGTAAGAATTTGCTTCAGTGCCTTTCTTCCTTTGTCTCCTTTTTTAGCTAGCATCACACGGCTAACTGTGGAGACATGGCTAGCTTAGCTGCAAGGCTTAGCTAACCTGGCTAGCTCGCTGCAAGGCTAGCTATCCTACGACTAGCTTTTCTACTTGGAAGGGTAGAATTACTAGTTTGCTCTCTCGTTTAGTTCGACCCTTCATCGGCGATGACTAGACCGACCATCCTAGCGTCACTGCTTATCGGTCGAGAGCCACGCTTTTGTACGTTGCAAGACCAACATTGCGCTAGCTTCCTTTGGCTAACTTTGTGCTAACTAGCTAGGCTACTAACTCTCGTGGCGAACGCTAGCTACTCTCACATTGTAAAAGGATTAGCTTTTCCGGCCAGCACGGTCTTAACTAGCTAGGCTACTAGCCCAAGTGGTGAACGCTAGTTACGTTTCACTTTTTTTTAGCTGCTTGTTGGAGCCATGGAACCTGCTAGCTTAGCTGGGCATCGATGGCGGATGAGATATTCGCTCATTGATGTCAGCAAACGGGCAGCATATTGAGTGGTCTGAACCCATTGGTGGTGGCACCAGAGAGGGACAGGTATGACAGGAGTAAACTCCCCTCTAGCACTGTCCCAGGAAAACAACTCCTCTCAGCATGCATGGCTGAAGCCAAATTCAAATTTGAAAACATTTGACTGGCAATGTCCAAACCAGACTTTTTGCCAAAATGAATGTCAAGGACAAGCCACCGGTGGTTGAGCATTCACTGGCCAACCATTCAACCCCAGTACCTCGTCAAAGATGGACACTTCTCTCCCTGTTAAGATGAACCGCTTTTCCGCGTCTATCTACCAAAATGTGTACATGTCTGCTGCACATTCTTGAAGGGGGGTTAAACGTTACGTCCCTACTACAGGCTTACCAGGCCAATTTGATGCTGGAGATCTCCTATCGATTGGAAAGCCTAACCCAAACCTATGGGAAAAGATGTGTCGTCACAAACCTCAACCTCTGAGCCTCCAGGGGTGCCATTCAAGCCTGTGGTTGTGCCATGAGCCTTGCAGTGGTAGGGGAGAGAGCCCTGTGGCTAACGGCTAAGAAGAAAGCACATTTCCTTAACGCTGTCGATAAGAAAGGACTGTTTGGACCACCTGTCGCCATCATTCGGAAGAAGTAAGAACTGCCAAAGGAAGCGGGCGAAGCATTTAACTTCTGTAGATCTGGGAATCGTGGTTACCCAGCCAACCCCTCCAGAAGCCAAGGCTTCGTGCCAGAGAGAGGGAAATGTTCTGGCACCAGAGCTTTCTGCGAGAAGCCCCCAGCGACACAGCGGTCTTCGACCCCACAGTTCGGATCCCCTAACAGGGGCTGAACGTTCCTTCCCTGCAGCCACATCAAGGTCCCGCTCATTTGATTCTCCTGCGGGGAATGGGCGCCCAACTTAGGGGTACACGGCAGAGAGGGGAAACCAACAGTTCACCCCACTATGGGGTGTTCCTAAAACCCTTCCCTTTGTGCAGCGACCCATTTTGATGCATTCACTATTTTCTTCTCAATAAAAAAGCCTCTGCTGTATCCAGGCATCCACAGACACAGGTTGAAAATAAAATGAAAAGGATATTCGATTTGTGCCTCGCACACTCCCTTAAATAAACTCAGCAAAAAAAAGAAACGTTCCTTTTTCAGGACCCTGTCTTTCAAAGATAATTCGTAAAAATCCAAATAACTTCACAGATCTTCATTGTAAAGGGTTTAAACACTGTTTCCCATGGTTGTCCGATGAACCATGAACAATTAATGAACATGCACCTGTGGAACGGTCATTAAGGCACTAACAGCTTACAGACGGTAGGTAATTAAGGTCACAGTTATGAAAACTTAGGACACTAAAGAGGCCTTTCAACTGACTCTGAAAAACACCAAAAGAAAGGTGCCCAGTGTCCCTGCTCGTCTGCGTAAACGTGCCTTAGACATGCTGCAATGAGGCATGAGGACTGCAGATGTGGCCAGGGCAATAAATTGCAATGTCCGTACTGTGAGATGCCTAAGACAGCGCTACAGGGAGACAGGACAGACAGCTGATCATCCTCGCAGTGTCAGACCACGTGTAACAACACCTGCACAGGATCGGTACATCCGAACATCACACCTGCGGGACAAGTACAGGATGGCAACAACAACTGCCCGAGTAACACCAGGAACGCACAATCCCTCCATCAGTGCTCAGACTGTCCGCAATAAACTGAGAGAGGCTGGACTGAGGGCTTGTAGGCCTGTTGTAAGCAGGTCCTCACCAGACATCAACGTCAACAACATCGCCTATGGGCACAAACCCACCGTTGCTGGACCAGACAGGACTGGCAAAAAGTGCTCTTCACTGACGAGTCGCGGTTTTGTCTCATCAGGGGTGATGGTCGGATTCGCGTTCATCGTCGAAGGAATGAGCGTTACACCGAGGCCTGTACTCTGGAGCGGGATCAATTTGGAGGTGGAGGGTCTGTCATGGTCTGGGGCGGTGTGTCACAGCATCATCGGACTGAGCTTGTCATTGCAGGCAATCTCAACGCTGTGCGTTTACAGGGAAGACATCCTCCTCCCTCATGTGGTACCCTTCCTGCAGGCTCATCCTGACATGACCCTCCAGCATGTCAATGCCACCAGCCATACTGCTCGTTCTGTGTGTGATTTCCTGTCAGTGTTCTGACATGGCCAGCGAAGAGCCCGGATCTCAATCCCATTGAGCACGTCTGGGACCTGTTGGATCGGAGGGTGAGGGCTAGGGCCAGGGCCAGGGCCAGGGCCATTCCCCCCCAGAAATGTCCAGGAACTTGCAGGTGCCTTGGTGGAAGAGTGGGGTAACGTCTCAAAGCAAGAACTGGCAAATTTGGTGCAGTCCATGAGGAGGAGATGCACTGTAGTACTTAATGCAGCTGGTGGCCACACCAGATACTGACTGTTAATTTTGATTTTGACCCCACATTTGTTCAGGGACACATTATTCCATTTCTGTTAGTCACATGTCTATGGAACTGTTCAGTTTATGTCTCAGTTTTTGAATCTTGTTAAGATTGCTGAAAATAAACGCAGTTGACAGTGAGAGGACGTTTCTTTTTTTGCTGAGTTTAGATAGACATTCGCTTAAAAAACATTTTTAAAACAGCAATGTTGCTATTAGTCCCTCTTGAGACGCCATACAAAACAACATACAGTAACACTTCCTTAAAATAGTTAGAATTAATCAAAGTTAAGTCAAGAAATATGTCATTCATTTTGAAGTTTTTGCAGAGGAGGTTTTAAGATGTTTGGTGCAAGTGACAAAAATTGCATGAAAACTAGTCGTCTGTCGTTGAATGACAAACACTTAATTGAAGAATCCCTACTGTTGACCAATCACCAACGCAGGGGCGTAGCCTCAAGAGAAATGGTTGTGTGCTCGAACATGCCGGGGAAAAACCCCTGCCGAACGATGCCGAACACCAAAACGAACAAAAACATAAAATTGTCATATGTGCGAACTGTTTCGACTGGGAAGTGTACAGTAAGCTTAACCCAATTCTCCGAGCTAGGGTTCAAGATCAATCAGAAAAATTACAGTTTGGTGCCAACACAGAGAATAGAATACCTTGGCATAATGCTGGGTACTCTCTCTTATCGGGCAACACTCGGAAGACTGCATCATCTCGTTCCTACAGTGCCTCTCCCTGTTACACAGGGGCGCTCGGTCATGTTCGAGACGTGTCTGAGACGTGCCTCCAAGTGCTGGGTTTGATGGCGCCCACCATCTCAGTAGTACCACTCAGCCTACTGAGGGTTTTGCCTGTTGTCTGTCAATCGCCAGATAGAGGTGACATCCGCATGTCTCTCGGCTCCCAACCACTGGAAGAGCCCCTCGATCAACGTTTCTGGCACTCCCCTAGGGGTAGTGGCAACGAGGAAAGTGGTGACGACAGATGCGTCACTCACGGACTTGGGCGCAGTTCACAAGGGAAATGTAATAAACAGAGTATGGACCCCACTAATCTGCATTGCTCAAATAAATTACCTCAATTTTGCTGATGGTGCTTCTTTCACTGAAAAATGTTTTACCCTCCCATCAGAATTAGCATGTTTTGATCAGAACGGACAGCACGACTGTAGTGGAGTACATTATGCACCTGGGTGGCACTTATGCACCTGGGTGGCACTATCCATCAGGATTATTCTGTGGCGCAGGGCACACCTACTGTCCCTACGTCCGACTCATGTTCCGGGCGTACTGAACATAGGAGCAGATGTATTGTCCAGAGGGAATTCCCATCAAAGAATGGAGACTCCCTGGCTCCAGAGAGCATGTATGATATGGGAGTTGGCCATATCCCACAATGAGATGTCAAAACAAATAATTTAAAGAGAACTTAGGGTTACTTTGCGTAACCCCGGTTGTCTGATATTATGAGAGACATCTCGCCACATTCCCCTACTCGCCCGAGTGTGAGGAAGTTCAGGCACGCTCAAGAATGATCAGAGGGCAGGCGAGTGGCTCCCTCATACACCACTTGACTTGTCTGTCTCCTACAGATGTGTATGATTGGTCCTTCGAGCTTCTTAGATTCTGGTGAATCCCACTGAGATGTCTCACTCATAATATCAGAGAACCGGGGTTATGCAAATAACCTTAGGTTTCTTGTGAAGGAGTTGTTTGGTGTGTTCAACTGCTCAACTCTCTCTGGGCGAAACACCCGGATTGAAAAGGAGGCACCCTCAATGGCTGCCTGTATAAATTACTGAGTAATATAGAGGGCACACCTGCCACGAGTGCCCTTCCGTACAAACGTGACCATAGAGTTGGGTACCCTCTCCCCACCTCCAAGTCACGGATCAGGTAATTTTGAACAGTATTCTCAAATGTTTGTACAGATATACATACTGTAGGCTACAATGAAATATGGCATAAATCTTATACTGGCAATGCGCATTCCCTGCCCACCTGAGGATCTGTCTTTTTCCTGTGTTTGAGGGGTGCAAAATCCAATTGTCACTTAAATCTTGATGGACTGATTGCTTCCATTTTACTACTGTGACTCTTTCATACTCTTGCTTGTGCCTGTAGTTTTTTGTAATGACCTGTCAAACACACTCAATGAAATAAAAAATAAATAAAAAAACGAATATTGTCTTTCCGTTGCTTTATCTGTGATTTAACGCATCGTCTCGACACTTGCATCACAAGAAAGAGAAGAACTTCATTTCCTGTGGATTTGAAAAAAGTTATTTTAATACCGTAGAAATGTTTACAAATCATATGCTCCTCACCACTTCCTCTGAACTGCCCCCTCCCTCTCCTACCATTTCTCCTCCCCTCCCTCTTCACTCCTACACTATCCTCTCCCCCCTTCCTCTCCTCTCCTTCCCTCGCTCTTTAGACCACATGTGGAACTCATTCTGTCCACAGAGACACTGAGGTATCGCTTTAGGAATCAAGTTTCACAAAGACTCTTTTGACTGCAGATACTTTTGTAGACTATAGTACCCAGTCTAGAAAACATTAGGCAGAGAGGTACAGGGAGACTGAGACAATGTCTATGACAAAGCATTTAGAATACGTTTGAATATGCTCAGGTGGGAATAGTGTGTGAGGTGCCTAAAAATGACTAGGAATGGGGCCAAAACCATTTTAATGTTAAAAATGTGGTGTTTCTTTCAGGAACGGATAATTGAACCTTAAAACATCAGCTTGCATGTGAATCATCACAGTTCATTTAGTGAGCAACTAGCAGCAAATATAATCCGATTAAACACCCAGGTGGTGGCTATTTGTTAATTTTTCATAATGTTTGCATAGACACACACTCTTAATGTCTTAATAATACCAACCACATTGCCTCATGCTGCTCTGCTAGGGATTTAGCAAATGTTCCCTTTACTCACGTCTGCAGTTTGTTAGATTGTTAGGGATGAAAATGTCCTTGTGTGCACCCTGGTTAGTCTCACATGTGCCCGTAGGGTCTAGTATTTGTGGATCTTCTATTTGTGGGTCTTCAGACGGCTGTAGAGGTTGAGCCGGAAGACACATATTTTGGTGCAGTGTGGACAGGGGTGAGCGGTGGTTGGGCCTTCCTGGTGTTGAGGCACGCACATGAATAGAAACAACATGACACACACACTTAGTCACTCAGTAAAAACAGATGTCATGACAGGGGATGAGGGGAGAGACACTAAAATAATGTGTTGAGTAGCCAATGCTGCTCTTTAGGGCAATATGAGGGTATAACTCTGAATCCTGGTGTTCTGGTGTTCTATAAGCAATATACATCTTACTGTGGGGTGGAACCTGGTTCATGGTCTAAAATTCTCCCCAAAACCCATATACTCCCTTTTTCTTCCCTCGTTATTCATTGCTTTCACAAATGGATTATCGTCAGTCGGTTGAGGTTTGAAACAACGGCCTGTAATCAATTACATAGACACGATTCCAAAGCCATATGTGCATTCCAAATGTCACCCTTTTCCCTGTAGTGCACTGCTTTTGAGCAGGGCCCCTATGTCTCTGGTTAAAAGTAGTGAACTACAGTGGCTTGCGAAAGTATTCACCCCCTTGGCATTTTTCCTATTTTGTTGCCTTACAACCTGGAATTAAAATGGATTTTGGTGGGGTTTGTAACATTTGATTTACACAACATGCCTACCACTTTGAAAATGCAAAATATTTTTTTATTGGGAAACAAACAAGAAATAACACAAAACAACTGAACTTGAGCGTGTATAACTATTCACCCCCCAAAGTCAATACTTTGTAGAGCCACATTTTGCAGCAATTACAGCTGCAAGTCTCTTGGGATATGTCTCTATAAGCTTGGCATATCTAGCCACTGGGATTTTTGCCCATTCTTCAAGGCAAAACTGCTCCAGCTCCAGTTGGATGGGTTCTGCTGGTATACAGCAATCTTTAAGTCATACCACAGATTCTCAATTGGATTGAGTTCTGGCCTTTGACTAGGCCATTCCAAGACATTTAAATGTTTCCCCTTAAACCACTCAAGTGTTATTTAGCAGTATGCTTAGGGTCATTGTCCTGCTGGAAGGTGAACCTCTGTCCCAGTCTCAAATCTCTAGAAGACTGAAACAGGTTTACCTCAAGAATATCCCTCTATTTAGCGCCATCCATCATTCCTTCAATTCTGACCATCGGCAGTCCCTGTTGGGTTTGCGCCAGACATAGCGTTTTCCTTGATGGCCAAAAAGCTCAATTTTAGTCTCATCTGACCAGAGTACCATCCATATTTTTAGGGAGTCGCCCACATGCCTTTTGGCGAACACCAAAAGTGTATATTTTTTTCTTTAAGCAATGGCTTTTTTATGGCCACTCTTCCGTAAAGCCCAGCTCTGTGGAGTGTACGGCTTAAACTGGTTCTATGGACAGATACTCCAATCTCCACTGTGGAGCTTTGCAGGTCCTTCAGGGTTATCTTTGGTCTTTTTGTTGCCTCTCTGATTAATACCCTCCTTGCCTGGTCTGTGAGTTTTGGTGGGCGGCCCTCTCTTGACAGGTTTGTTGTGGTGCCATATTCTTTCCATTTATTAATAATGGATTTAATGGTTCTCCGTGGGATGTTCAAAGTTTAGGATATTTTTTTATAACCCAACCCTGATCTGTACTTCTCCACAACTTTGTCCCTGACCTGTTTGGAGAGCTCCTTGGTCTTCATGGTGCCGCTTGCTTAGTGGTGCCCCTTGCTTAGTGGTGTTGCAGACCCTGGGGCCTTTCAGAACAGGTGTGTATATATACTGAGATCATGCAACATATCATATGACACTTAGACTGCACACAGGTGGACTTTATTTACCTAATTATCTGACTTCTGTAGGTAATTGGTTGCACCAGATCTTATTTAGGGGCTTCATAGCAAAGGGGGTGAATACGTATGCATGCACCACTTTTCCGTTTTTTATATTACATTTTTTGAAACAAGTTATTTTTTTAATTTCACTTCACCAATTTGGACTATTTTGTGTATGTCCATCACATGAAATCCAAATAAAAGCCATTTAAATTATAGGTTGTAATGCAACAAAATAGGAAAAACGCCAAGGGTGATAAATACTTTTGCAAGGCATAGGGAATAGGATGCCATTTGGGAATGAACCCATGTGTCTAGGACAGCTCCATGCTTTAGTGCCACTATGTCCATAATTGAGAAATCATAATCAGAAAAAAATATTTGATGGTAGACACTATGCTGAATATTCAGTAATACTGATATCCCATATCACCAAATAATAGCAGAGACTTCAAGTTTTATAGCCCAATGGTTGTGGCTTTGTGTTTTGAGTGTCAAGCTTCTTGACTGCAACCTGAATTGATTAGGCCTTGGTTTAATGTCAGCAATTTGCTTCAAGGTTTCCTTTTACTAGCTGGAGCGGTTTGAGATAAATACATGACTATGGGTGTATCCCAAATGAATGTTTGAAATTATTTTTACATTCGAATCACAAACTATTTATTTTTAGGAAATCATGATGAAAGTGGCCATTTCAGGCCATGTTCAGACCTATACATGCCTCCCGTAAGACCAATGATCTGTGAACCGTACATGATACAGGCATCTTGGAGTCATTTATACTCCTTATAGTGTGCTCTAACATGGAGTATGTTCAGATTCTGAAATACACATTTTCACATTAATTTATTCAACATTAAAACTATGAATATGAATATCTCCAAACTACTCTTTTTGATGTAGCTTTTTCCCCTTAATTTTAGACCTATTGTGTGGAACACTAGTCTTCATACACATCACATTTCCAGAGTGGACTTTCTGGTACGACCCATTTTATACATAGAAATTAACATTATAGGTCATTAACCAATCACGTCACACCTTTAGGATTACACATTCAGCAACTCACCAGCAAAGGGAGTTCCCTTTTGAATCAATTTACCGTTCACTGTGTTCGTGGTGCTCATACAACTGATAAGAAATTCAGAATGATCAGAGAGCCCACTCTGTAAATGTGATGTACTTGTAGTGCATTGTTCCAAACGATATGTCTTAAAATGAACAACATCAAAAAGGGTGGTTTTGAGAGATTCATATTTTTTATGTTGAATAAATGAATGTGTTTCAGACTCTAGACATACTCCATATGGAACAACCAGAGGCCCTGCCAGACTAGCTATAGCCTGAACATTCTCATGCATTCTCCTCTGATAGAGTAGATAGGAGAGTGTATACAGGATAGAAAGAGATGAGATGGGGAAGAGAGAATGTTTATAGGAGAAAGTAGAGTAGAGAAGCTCTAAGACTTGACAATTTGGGAGTAGGATGCACAAGCTTTGTGTGAGTGGTCAGTTAAGGACAATATCTCATCACATGATGCTCAATATAGATATGTATTCAATTGCATTATCCCCACATTTTACTTACTAAAACTGCCATCCTTGACAAATCTTGAGGCCCATTATCTGTTTCCAGGCTTATATCAGTTTCAGTTCTTAACCATTTTGTGCATTTTGTGTTTAACCTTGGAAAGAGGTTGTGATTCGTCTTTTAAATGTAATAATTAGGATTATACTGGCACACTGCTGCACAATCACATTGTCATTGATCAGAAAATAATAGACAATGGACCATCATTACCCCCTAGTGGTTTATTTGTCTCATATCATCCATGACTGAAAAGTCTTCAGTGGATGTGACATTGATTGCCCCACAACTGCTTTATCATACGTCTCAAAAGAAATGTCTTTTGTGATTGAATAAACGTTTTGGAAATGCTTTCAATTATACCACAGTGCTGCATTACAATATAACCTACCAATCAGAAAATATATATTTTTCTCTTGAAGTTATCTTATTAACATCTCTCTCTCTCCTTCTCCCCCACCCCCCCTCTCTCTCTCCCCCTCCATGTTGTCTCTCTCCAGTCTGAGGCCCCTGGATGTGGAGTTTATGAGTCGTCTGAGTAAAGTGGTCAACATAGTCCCTGTCATCACTAAGGCAGACACACTCACCCTGGAGGAGAGAGACTTCTTCAAACAGACGGTAAGGTGTGTGCACGCACGTGCGTGTGTGTAATGTGTATACATGCATGTGTGTGTACACAAAAAGCCTATGATGTTGATCTGTAGATTTTGCTTTTAAACTAGTCCCTTTTGCACTACAACAACCTGACCTGGGCTGGCATTAGGCCTTTACAGCAGGGTAAAAACAGAGAAGTAAGATCACAAGAGGGTAAGATCACACACACACAGGGTAACGAGAGGGTAAGATCACACACATGCTGGTATGAAGCAATGCCAGACATTACAAACAGCAGCCATCTGGATAAACTACTGTACTCTGCCCAGTCTGGGGAGTAGCGATATGAAACCCTGGAACACTTAACGGATGTTTTTAGCCAGAAAGGAGCATTTTAAGAAGTGATTTATTTACAGTATTGCAGCTTTCTGTAAACCTCCGAGGCAGCTGACGTCTGCACAGATGCCAGTTTACTGTCGCAGGCTAGTCTCTTATTAGCAATAAGCTACTGGGTACAGGAGATGGAGAAACCACACAGGACCTCAGATGAGTTCCCCTCCAGAATTTAGAGTAAGTTTTATGCAACACTCGGTAGAGGCTGTCTAGTAGCTATTTGGTAGAGGCTGTCTAGTAGCTACTTGGTAGAGGCTGTCTAGTGGTAGCGGCTGTCTAGTGGTAGCGGCTGTCTAGTGGTAGCGGCTGTCTAGTGGTAGCGGCTGTCTAGTAGCTACTTGGTAGAGGCTGTCTAGTAGCTACTTGGTAGAGGCTGTCTAGTAGCTACTCCTCCATGATAGAAAACATAACTCTTTCTGTTGATGACTGAGTAATGCTTATGGTATAGAGACTAGAGGCCCTCTGCTGATTTTAAATGGAAGTTTCAATTATTTGGAATTCAATGGAATTCTCAAATGCTGCTTTCTTGTCCTGTTGTCACTTTAACTCTACACCATACCAGGATACACAGGCCTAAACTACCTGCTTGGCTCAGTCTAAAGAGGCCTCTGCACCCCCCTCTGTTCCTCTGTTTCTGTTGGCCAGAGGTCAGCCTGGGAGAACAAAATGAACATACACACACACACACACACACACACACAGAAGAAAGGAACATGCACATGTACACGCACACACACTCTCTAGAATGACGCTAGTCTCCACTCTCTGGCATCCTGGGACAGCTTTATTAATTCTGGAGGAGGATACACATTGGGCGACTTGGCTACCGTTCCCCCGACAACGGCCAATGAGAACAAGGCCGAGCGAGGTGGAAGCTCTGGGGCTTGTAACCCTGCTTGTTTTGGTTGGCTGCATGGGCTGGGCAAAGTATGACCCTGGGATTGTGATCTTAAATTATTTTAGATGTTTCTTTCTTGTTCCCTGCAGCAGTTGACATGCAAGGTAACGAGAGCTTTATATTATGGTTTTGCCGTCTGTGTCCAACAGTGTGTGGGTGCATGCTCTGTTAAAAAATGCTTTAAAAAATGTAGTCAGTTTACATTTTATGCTATAATGTAGGCCTAAGGCTGAGAAAGTTTAAAAAGTTACAAGTTTAAACTTTCCAAGAAGTATAAACAGAGAAATTTAGAAAATCTGTTTGATCATCAACCAAGTGGAAACTGTGAGCGGAACGTTCGTTCATTTAAAGGCCATCACCGCTGGCAGAAGAAGCCTGTCTGTGTTTGTCATTATAAAGAAGGCGGACATTTTGTGTCTGGCTGTATATTTGTTTAATGGTTGTTAACCTCCACATTAAGTCTCCATGTTAGAGAACATTATAGATTGTTTAAGGTCCTCACCAGCCTTAACAGCATGATAGAGTATTTATGGTGGAATCCGAGTGAGCTACAGTACGGTCGAAATGTAGTCAATCATTTCATATTCTCTGAGATTAAATACTTGTATATTTATTGTTTCAGTAATGGTGACCTTACACTGGTCCAAACAATCAGGGTATCTGGAGATCTACATGAAGAATCTTTATGATGTCACAAAGCCTCCCTCTGTTTTTAATGTTGGCAGTTAGCCAGTGGATTCTGACGTGATGCATCTCGGCTTCCCTTCCCCCGGTCTTTCCCCTGGAGGTGAGTGAAAGGCTTGGTGTGTGATGTACTGGGCAGGACACACACTCCTCCACCTCCAGGATTACCAGGATGACTTGGTAGATGACATGAGGTGGAAACGGACATGGTTTTGCTCTGACTGCTGTTCTACAGTACATTGATGCAACACTGCAACATGGTGTTAGATTGTGACGTGTTTCTGTTTCTGTTTGTGCAGATCAGGGAAGGACTGCGAGCCAACGGGATCGACGTCTACCCTCAGGAAGAGTTTGACGAGGATTCTGATCAAGGTGAGTTTACAGCTACCAACCGACCGATGCATGGATTCATTATAAACTGTGTGTATGTGTCGTCAGGAGATGATCCCATTTGCTGTGGTGGGGAGCGACCAGGAGTACCAGGTCAATGGAAAGAGGCTTCTAGGTAGAAAAACAAAGTGGGGAACCATAGAAGGTAATTCAACACACACAACCATTACTATCCCTGTCAAACTGGTCATGTAAAATGGGTTGAAGCAGATTTGCCATTGCCTGACTGGACTGCACAGTGCAGCGGATCAATCATGCGTGTTACTCCTGCTAGTACAAGTTTAAATCCCAGCCAACTGATTTCAACATCTGTCGTCTAACTCATTCACGTTTCTCTGGTCTGTCTTTGACTAAACAGATTTAGGAGTAATAGACGTGAGGAGGACGATTTACAGAACCGTCTGAATCCGGGTAACAATGGGAGAAATTGTGCACAGACACCAGGCCCCCAGTGTCCGGTCTGGAATGTGATGTCATGAGCTATGCTGGTCGGTTACTACATAGAAACCTAGCGGTGCCAAAAGCCCTGGTCTGCCGTAGAAAGCCTATGTAAGTTACAACTGCAAGGACGACCCCCCAAAAATGTTTCAACATCGTTTTGGGCTCTAATATGTGTTTATTATGATCAAGTTCAATCCCCACTGTGAATTATTTTAAAGTTTGCTACAAATCGAGATATATATTTTATGTAGTGATCCATTGTGACTACTACATTTGTCCACACAGGACCACGTGCTGACACAGACCAATGACGGGCCGGCAGGCTACGAGGAGGCTTGCACCCTCATGCTGTAGACATTACGGTTGACTCTCTCAGGCAGGATGAAAACGACTACATCGACCATGTTCCTTTGCTAGTTACGGTCACTTTCATCGTGATCCTTAGCAGATTTTTTGGGGTGCCATTCAGTCCCATTCAGCAGTATGGTGCGCTTCAAATATGAATATTTCCGGCTTCATGCGCCATCGGGAGTTTTCCATAGGAATACGTGGATGACGTCAGCACAATCAAGATTTACTATTTTGAATGTCTATGACAGACATGGGTGTACTATACTGTAGTTGAGAGCATGCGTGCACTCACACACACAAACTATCATAGTGTTTACATTTTTGGACTGCGCTGAGCATTCTTACTGTCAAGTTGGGGGTCGTACCGAGTGAGAGTCCTTGATTCACTGCTGGGGGGGGAATAGGGAGGTGGAGGTGATGAACAAACAGGAGGAGGAGGTCTGAAAAGAGAGAGGAGGGGAAAGAGAGGAATGTCAAAGCACCTGTTTACTGGAGGACCGACTGTTTCCTTCCCAGATTGCACCTGGCCCCTCCAGGGCCCCTCTTGGCCCTTGGTGAATGCTCCTTTCATCACTCCACACTTGTATAGAACAACTATATTATTCTGGACCTATGTTGCTGTTAGGTCTGTTCAAAGAACCAACCAACCAGAGCTTAGCATACATAGCTTTCTAGTGTTCAAGTACATAGGTCCTGCTCTGGAACTGCCAAGGTCTCCTACCCCATAGTCGATTGACGAGCCTGTGCTTCAATCTAATTAGCGTACGTCTGCTTCTCAATCGTCCTTCCATATCTGCGCTGGAAGGTGTCAGAGTTACAGCGGTGTTTGTCAGACCAGGAGACCCCCGAAAATCGATTTTTCTCACTAAAACGTCTGCAGAGTCCAAAGAGTTTGGGTATTTTTAGCTTCACGACCCCCCACTAGATTCACGGGACTCGTCTGAAGTCTGTACTGACAGTGCCAACTTCGGTCTGTAGAATCTGAACATACTTCCTTCTGATTACATTTTTTCTATCTGTTTTGCCCCAAGGCTTAGACTTGATGGGGTTAAAACACCCATGGACTTTAATTGAACTTCAGACAAAGGTGTGTTTGTGGGAGCATGAATGTGAGAAATGTGGTTGCCCCCTGGCCAGGCTGTGTGCTCATGCAGTGGGAGAGGGATGTATGGAGGGAGTCAGCGAGTGAAGGAAGAGGGGTGAGGGAGCGAGTGAGAGGAAGAGAGCTGCTGGGCACGTCTGCACCTCCATCATAGGAAAAAGTTGGGGTGTTAGTATTTTATGTGCATTCAGAAAGTATTATCTGAAGGTAAAAGTGTATTATTAAAGGGATAATCTGCAGTTGCTTAAAACATTTTTGGACTCATAAATAAATTGTATATACCAATTTGATTCTTCGAGAATATAACTTATAAATGCCTCATAAGCTTAGTTCAACTGTTGTACCCCATCAGAACCCTTAATCTAAAATTGTTTTACTCCAATATTTGTAAACAACGTAAATTTAAGCAAGCACTGTATAGCCTCAAAACATGGTTAAAACTATAATTTTGATATAATGGATGGCCCGTCCTTGCAGCCATAGCTCGGTCTATGAGTTTAAAAGTGATTACATTCCTGGAGGCCCATCCCTCAGCTTTTAATCAAAACAGAGGCGGGTTGCGGCTTTGTTGTGGTTTCAACTGCGGATTCTAGTTTTAATATCATGAATATGGCATCCTATTCATAGGACTAATGATAACTTCCAAAGTTCCAATAAACCATAGATGAATGATAGCATACCTTTGGGCGAATCAGATGTCAAAAACCCAATCTCACTCCAAGTGTACTTTCACATACAGCTTGTGTAAGAAAAGTTAGTTAGGCTACTTTCAACTATTCAATGTTATTTAGGTAGTCTACGCAAATGAGTATGGAAGCTGATCAATATCTAAATTTGTTGACATGATAGCTCAGCTAAAACCAACACACCTTGTTTCCAAAGCTAAGCAAGGTACATAGAGGTAGACATCTGGATGGTAGACTCGTTCTCACTGAAGTGCATTACCCCTCATACACCAGTAGGAGTCACTGTTCAGGCAGGAATCGTTGTACTGTGGCTTCACATTTTATTTCAATATGCTGTACCTCTGTTAAAGTTGATGGCATGACCTTGAAACTATGATGTTGATTCAAACATACCATTTTAATATCAACATTGAAACAAGGTCAAATCAAATTTCAAATCAACTTATGAAATTCAACATAATTTCAACCACCCAAAATATATTGAATATAGGATGAAAAAGATGTTTTACTTTTCTATGTGGAATTTAACTTAATTTCAATGTACACATAGTTTTGATGAATATGTTGAAATATTTATGCAACAACCTGTTAGTCAGGTTAAGTAATTGTTTTTCAATTTTTACAACGCTGGTTGAAATGAGATGACAACAGTACTGAATGACTTTTAGCAAATCCAAAGGTATTTTCCACGTAGATTCCACGTCACAATAGGTTGACAAATGACGTTGAAACAACGTTAATTCAACCAGTGCGTCCAGTGGGTTAAAGTTTCTCTGGGTTACATTTATCACTAAATCCCATCTTTGTTTCTTCTCTGTCAGGACCCACATGCAGAACATCAAGGACATCACCAGTAGCATCCACTACGAGGTGTACCGCGTCCGCAGGCTAAACAAGACCAACGCCCAGCCCAGTAACCAGCCACCCAACACACTGGCCAACCCACAGCCACAGAAGGCCAACAGGTGGCAGCACAGTTCTGACCCATGAGATGTAGACGTCTAACCACCCCAGAAACACACACACGCACATATGGGTTGTTCCACAAAAGGAGACCCTTTTGGGTAGTGTGACTTGGTGAAGAGTTTTATTTTACCTAATTTTAACATTCTGTCATAAAGAGCACAAATTCAACTTCATTTAAAAAGCATGTTTTCCCCATCTCAAAAGGTTAAATATAAAAATGACTATAGTAAGTGCCTATTAAAAGCCAAATCAAATAACAGGGTTGACTGTAACAGGGTTGACTATTTACTCTTAAATCAGCCATTAATCCCTTTGTAACAGGGGAATGGAAGCTTGTGTGCAACACGGAGGGGCAATTCAATGCAAGCTTCATAAAACATT
Organism: Hucho hucho; assembly: GCA_003317085.1. Taxonomy (NCBI): domain Eukaryota; kingdom Metazoa; phylum Chordata; class Actinopteri; order Salmoniformes; family Salmonidae; genus Hucho; species Hucho hucho. The sequence continues at coordinate 63,940 of QNTS01005422.1, forward strand.
TGTTAAAACATTTCTTGACTGTCTATATGTGGGTAAAAGGGTTTACGTGTTATGCTCGACCCGCTCAGTTTATTAATGTTCAATGTTTATTGAATTAAAAAAAAGAATCGTTTCATCATTAAAATGAGTTCAGTTCACGTAACAGGGTTGACCTTAAAACGAGGAACAGGGTTTTCTTTATTATTATTTTTCTCCCTTAAAATGAATCACTAATCACATGAAATAAATAATACTCTTTGGAAATTACTTTGTCAACGCAACAAAATAACTAGGGCTTTACAAGTATAGTGAAACTTGAAAAATGGCAGGGTTAAAATCTTCCTAGAAATCCCAGAGGATGCACGGAGAGACATGTCAAACACCTGTTTTCTCCCTATGCGTTTTCTCTTCTGTGAAACCAAATAAATGCCCTTTCTGTTCATGCTTCTTATGTACTCACTTTTAATTGAGTTCGATGATGCTCATAGGCTACCAGCTTCTAAACACGCCCTGCTCTGTCGTTCGCTACCGAGAAGAAACTAAAGGAACGTTGGCGTAGCCTTTGAGTCTGGGCAGCCAGGCAAGGAAAACCTATGTAGACCCTCTCTGGTTGTATTTAGAAGAGTATCCTTGCCCTCATACTATGTCTCCCCTGCATTTATAGAGAATTGTATGAATCTATATTTACATTCTGTATTTCTGGACATGATACAGAATAGGACTACAGGTAGGTTGAATATGTTGCCTATATACACAGCTTGAAATAATATTTAGTTCCCCTGACAGTTTTGAATTCCCGGTGTAGTCAATCTATAACTCCCTTATCTTCCCTACTAAACATTTATTCCAAAAAGTTATAAATGTGCCATTCAGCCAAACAATTATTCACTCTGCCCAAAACTCATGGACAGGTCAAAACCAAGCGTACTATTCATTCAGCAATGTAGCTCGCATAACAAATGACAAAAGTTAATACCATATTTGTGTAATTTATGGCATGATAGATTAAGCTGTATCTTTGATGTGCTATCTCAAAGAAATATAGACTATTTTATTGTTTACACTTTTTCAGTATTGATTGCCAATTATTGACGTGACTCAACCAATCACAAAAGCCCCTTTCATCATACGCAATTTGGCATGTCTGAAGCCCTGCGAAACAAGTTGACGTGTTCATTTCGAAAACTACCAGAAAGGCTTTTTACCTTTCTGGTAGATTGGGTTTTATTGTCATAACGAATTATTTTTTTCAAAGTCATAATGAGGAGAACCAAGTTACAAGGTATTTCGAAAACAATATGATACTAAGTGGGCTGATGGGGGTAAAAAAGTAAACAACTTTAAATATTTTTAGTTTGGTGATGTAGTTGTACCGTTGCAAGTAAACATCAGTCACATCTTTGGGGAATATAATTAATGGAAACGTTCTAGTATTGGAAGGTGGTCATTGTATTTAACTGCCTTCACAGGCCTAATAAACAATGTTGGATAATAAACTACAACGGAGAAGCTACAATGTTATTTCCAAATGTTCCAAGGCAAACAAGTAGGTCTATAGGCTACAACAGAAGACATTAGGCTACTTTTTGTTTTCTAGAACGGATTTATAAAATTTCACAGTAGCCTATACAATTGCAGTTCTCACAACTCTTCAGTTGATAACGGCAGACAGGTACTGTAGAGTGGGAAAATAGCAACTAGCTCACGACAGGCCATGTCCTGCGGGGTTACAACGCTTCAAACCAGAGCTTCACGAATCACACCTTGTTCACGCAACACTGGGTACACTCATTCATACCTCTCCTGTCATCTTTTCTCAGCTGCCAAGTACCATCAGTTCCTAAATCCACGTTGGCATGTTTAACTAGCTGGTCAGTTGACGAGGTCAGTCGCTCACACTCGCTCTCTGCCTTTCCCTGCCTCCTCCCAGGCTAGTTTTGAAAGACCTGTCTGAAAAACGGAAGAAGCCTAATCATCTACTCTGCTGACATTGATGCAGATGCTGTCACGATCTTCTGAAGTGACGGACCAAGACGCAGCGATGCTTCCAGTATACATTTTATTAAAGGACGTAACTGGGAAAAATAACAAACGGAAACGAAGATCGTACCGTTGACCCCATACCTAACAACACAAACAAAGCTATGCTCAAACAATAACCCACAAAACCCCTCTGAAAACTACAAACATATATATTGTTCCCAATTAGAGGTAACGACACTCAGCTGCCTCTAATTGGGAACCATTACCCCAACATAGAAATACAACACCTAGAACAAAAAAAAACTACACCAAAACGAAACTAAACACGCCAGCCTATAAATATCAGGCCTGAACGTGACAGATGCTGACTACTACTAGGGAAAAGAGGTGGGTTATGGGTTATACATGACTGTGTTCAAGTTAATAAGGTGTGCTGGCTGTGTAAATGTTGTATATACGAATGACACCTGCCATGTTGTAGATATATTGGTACATATACCAGAATGGTACCTAATGCTGTGTTTATAACATCTCGTAAATTCGCAGATGTGAGCATATGCCCCTCCAACTCGTAATTACTAGTGGGAAACTTGTCTCCTCTCTGAGCTCCAACTTCTCCCACATGATGAGCTCTGACGTCACCTACTAAGGAAACAACCTTGATAACAGCATTTTCAGCAGTTAAATGGAACAACAAAACATTATTTATGAAATAAATGACAATCTATTTATGGTGTATGTAAACACTATAAATTGTTTATGAGCACGAAGGCTGTACTGTACTTTTAGTTTATAGTTGACGGAGCCTGTTTGCCATTAGCCAAACGGCATTCTCAATGAGTTCAAAGCACGTGAACGCACACAACTCGTTGCTCCTAGTTTACATTTAGTTCCCCACTTGTTATGAACGCAGAATAACTTAGTAGTTATCTCAACCACTCCACAACCATCGTTAAAGGACGCCTTGAAAACATTCTGTACTCAACCCAAGTTATCTGTTGGCTAATTAACGGAATCCTCTGGGCAGTGAAGAGCGAAGCTTATTGTGTTGGTATGCAAATGCTTTTGTTTAGAAGTGTGTGTGGGTCAGGGACTTTTCATGCCCCTTCTTTTCTCTTCTCTTGTAAAATGGCGAGACGTCGGGGTCGGCAGCACTCAAAATGGCGCCCGCCTTGGCTCTTACTCTCACCTTTTTCTCTGAACCAGCCAGCCGGGTGGGCGCTCTCTATCCCTCTCTCACGCCCTTTCCTCGGGCTAGTACGTTTTGGATTTTTCTCTGTCTGCTACTGCCAGGTAAAGAGCAGCTCATTATCTCACAGTCTTTCCAGCACAGTGCCGCCGGCGTATCCCTTAGAGACGGAGAGGGAGAGAGAAATGTGCTGCTCTCAGATCCATAGCAGCAGAGTGTTCACTCAGTTCCCAAACACACACACTCCCTCCTCCTCTAACTTTTTATTTGCCAAAGCACCGCTTTTGTGTCGCTGTGTAATTCAATTAATTTGCCATTCAGTAAAAATTTTAAGGCGCAGAGACCCGATGGAGTGGTTGTGTGTGTGTGTATGCCTTTGTGTTTCGCGAGTGGCTGGGCAGTGTAGCGCCATACTTGTTAGTTAGTAATCAAACAGCTGTAGATTGGTTTGTTTTTCCACCATGTATCTGCGACCCTTGTCAGACAGCGCGAGAAACCCCATTGAGCTTATAGCGCTCAAGGGAGCCCTAGTCTTGTCTCCCAGACAGTTCTCTCTGGCGCTGTGTGTGCACGCATGCTGTGTGTGTCTCCTCCGCTGCGTGTGTGTCAGGGCGATGCCCCCGTGTTGCTGCAGTACCAGTGTTGTTTGTTACACGGCACCAGGGGAGTCAACATGCTGTGGTACACTGAGAAACACTGGGTGGTCTGCATTAATGAGACAATCACACAGCCTAATGTACATAAGCTGGAGGCTGGGGGCAGCAGACGTTGACATGCACATTTGGCATGGTTTCAATAGGGTTTCAGTTATTTTTTGACAGGGTGTGTGGTCTGTGGTTGACTATCTGTGCCTTTGTAGTGGATGGGAGTTAGTCGGATAATTCAGTATTGTTGATTTGGCAATGCAATGATTTCTTTGGCATAAATAAAGCATTGAAATTGATACTTGTGTTACTAAATAAATGCAATGGGTAATCTTGGGTAACCCAGAACTAAATCTTGATTTTGTTAACGTTTATGTAATGGGAGAGTGAGGGATGTCGTCTTGAGCACCAATGTTGAGCTGAGGGTGGCGTTCAGCAAGGGGAACTGACCAAACCACATCTTTTCCCTCCAGTGCTGCGTTAACGTTGGTACTCATGCCAAGTGTAACAGCGGGTTCGGTCTATAGGGACTCATATACCGCATCCTTGCGTGCCAGACTGCCAGCCACACCGTATTCACAACGTATTGCTTTAACGTGGCATTGTGCCATGGTCGTTTGGCACCGAGACGGTTCACTTCTGAAACCCGTCATGGTATATACACAGACGTGTCGTCATATAGAGGAAGCGTTGTTTGGGTATTAGAGAGGGAAGATGGCGTACATACAGCCACAGTGTTGACTGTCTGGTGTCTCTGCAATCACTCTGCATGAAGTCGTACTGATTGCTCGCTATGTCGTTGCTAGGCAGAGTTGATAGGCTGATACACCCCGACGTCTCTGTATTGGTAATATTGCACCAGAGGAAATTTCCTTCTCTTTTCTCCCATCTTTAACTATCCCACATCCTCCTCAGCTAGTCTCATCCTGTCTCTCTTCCAGAGGTTCAGACACACAGGAGAAGTCAGTCTAGTCCGTCTGTCGTCACTACTCCCCATCCTCGTCGTCTGTGAAAAACAGTCCTTTCAAGCCAAAACAAACGATCGCCACCAAAACAAAAGATCGCCAACCCCGCCCGCTCCTCTCCCCTGCCCGACGCAAATAATCAACACAAGGTAATTTGTCGCTAATTAATTGCGGGATTGTTAATGGCATCGCATTTAAAGCATGCATGAATGTTTTGTTTTTCTGTCCCTCGCCGTTTGTTAATAAGCCGCTTGAAAATCTGTGTTTTGGGTGGTTTTCGACACCCCCGGTTCGTCTGGTGGCAGCGGGACCCCCCCCACAGACACCCAGTTGCCCCCTTATTCTGCCCACTTTACCCTTGAGAGCCCCGCTCCCCGAATGGCTGAGCGTTCCGTACCCCTGTTTGTTGTTGATCTATGTTAATGCCCCATCGTCCATCTGTTCGTTTGCTTAATTCTGATTTTGCTTGTTTCCAGCCATGTTATCACCCTTCGCCAAACACACACACATGCACACACACACCTCATTTCTGGCATTCATAACCACGTCAGGACACTCCCTCGGCTTCCATCTCCTGGCTCACAGCCAGCCCTCAGACGGCCCTCGGAGAGGAGGGGCTGCCGCCCCCGCCCTGCCGGTATACAAATTAGCCTAGTTTTGATTAAAAGACAGCTGCATATTTGATTAAACTTGGCACCACACACACAGGAAGCAAGGATGAGGCATGCTGCATCTCCAGGGAGGTGGAGGGTTGCTTAGCTTAGTGAATGGTGTGAGTGTTTTCTGTTTTCAGATGGAAACGGGGAGCTATAAGAGTGGAACAAAAGAGCTGCCCAGGGCCTGCTTGGGGGGTAATGGACTGCACTGGCTCATTGGTTGGAGGGTAAAGCTAACACAGTAGTAATGTGTTGTGTGACGATAGCAAGACAAATTGAGAGGGAAATCCCGGACGCTAGAATGCAGTGGTTCTGTGATGTCACAGACGCTTTGCAAGGTCTCAGGTTTGGTTACACTGGCAGGTGAAATGTGCAACTTTCGCTTCGCCGTCCTTGAGCCAAGTAGAGGAGAGCTTGTACTGTCTTCCTCAGTTTGTCCTCTTCGCCGTCCTTGAGCCAAGTAGAGGAGAGCTTGTACTGTCTTCCTCAGTTTGTCCTCTTCGCCGTCCTTGAGCCAAGTAGAGGAGAGCTTGTACTGTCTTCCTCAGTTTGTCCTCTTCGCCGTCCTTGAGCCAAGTAGAGGAGAGCTTGTATTGTCTTCCTCAGTTTGTCCTCTTCGCCGTCCCTGAGGGCTAAGGTGGTGGTGTATGGGTCCCCAAAGGGGCCTGGGTGATGTATGGGTGGGTGTGCACACTGAGGCCATATGGGTGGGTGAGGGTAGGTGGGTGGGACTGTTGGCATGCAGCCAGCTCCAGTGGAATGTATTCAGGATGGGGGGGGTGCATAATAAATCACAAACAATGAAAGTAGAGAGACAAGGGGCCAACCCTACCAAGGCAGTTTGTATTGAGATGGGAGTAGGGGGTTGGTAAGGGGTGGCCACATAGACCAAGGACAAAACCAGAGGAAATGGTGCCGTGAAAGTCATGTCAATGAAATAGGCAGTTATACGGATAGACCAGGTTGGCATCCACACAGATTGTATGTTTGTTTCTTGTCGTCTAAGATGGGCAGCGGTGCTTCAGGCTGTGTCCTTACATTTTCTGAGAAGGTTGATGTTTTTCTCTGGGCAGTCACATCACATACTGTAGTGCAGGAAGGCACAGTACAACTCTGTTCTTTTTGTGAAACTAAAGCAAATTGCTGCGGCAATACTTATTTTGGAGCAAAATCTGTGAATGTAGTTAATTTGGGGGACAATGGACAGGTTGTTATTCATTTTAAGAATTCACAGCCTATGTTTTGGTAGGGATTAATTTATTGACCGTGCTCCTGCATTCCAGTACCAATGTGTATAGGCTATTGCTCTGCTGATAGTGTTGATACACTGCCCCCTGCTGTATGTCGGTAGTATTTCACCCTCCTGCCTGTTTACCCTCACCATGGGATAAAGCTAATTCATTTCTGACAATAATGCATATTCTGATTCAGCACGCTCAGAGCCCTCTCCACTCCATCCACCCCTCTCTCACTCATCTTATCACTGTTTTTTCAAAAAAAATATAACTTAAGATCACCTTATTTACATTTATATGATCAGATTTTCACTTCCTTATGGACTGTATGCAAATGTGCCCTTTTCCAAGACTTGGTCACTGAGCACACAGATTTGTTGCCNCATGTCTTTAACCCTCGCTGTTTGGAGGAGAGGAGCAGGGGAATGAAAGAACGAAAAGAGGACTAAGGGCTGGCTTGATGAATCCAGTCAGCTCAAGTTTAAAGAAAGCCCACGGCTCGTGTGGGTTCGTGTGTCCGTGTGGGTGTGTGTGCCGAAATGCTCGAGCGGAAGTCCCCGGACCCATTGTGAAAGAATGGGCATTGATTTGGGTGTGTGTGTGTGTGTGTGTGTGTGTGCGCGCCTGCCGAGTGTAGACTAGAAGGAATAGCACTGTAGAAAATTACTTTCTGCCAGCATATTGCCAACGCCAGTCTTTATATTCATGGGGACTGCTCAGGTGATTACAGCCCTCCCCTACCAGCCTCAGCCCTAACCCATGCAGCCCTGGTCTGCCTGCCCTGCTGCTGATGAAACGCTGATGTGGAATATTTAACAGACACTCCAAGCCAAACCTAATAATATAATCAGGTAATAAGAAATTAATTTTCTCCCTGGCTGCACTTTGACTGGGGTGTTGATACAAGGTGAAGAAGTCAAGGGATTTCTCAGGTTGTCTCGAGCGAACCGCCACTAACCCTCCTGGCTGACACTCCGCTGGCTCACTGACCCCATTATGCCCCCCCCCCACCCACTCTGTGTCCCTGTCACACGCGCACACGCACACACACACACACATACCCTTCTGCCACCACAACCCACTCTCCATGCTGGACCAATGTATGACATGACCAACAACAGTAGATGAATGTAATCAACCCCCAGAGTAGACTCAAAGGTCACTCATCACTGCAGATGAACAGGGCACCACAAACACACAAAACAACAGCCAGTACTACTGCAGGCTATCCTTCAGACAAGGAACATCTTGTACAGAATCCCCAGAGAGTTGAAGAGACGCTCCTGTGAGGTGTAACATGAGATGTGGTGAGGTGTTAGTGTTGGGATGACAAGAGGTATAGGCTCCCTTGTTTTAATCCCATCACAAACCCTGTCCCCCCACTGTCTCTCGCGCGCTGTCTCTCTCGCTCATGCGCATGCTCTCTCTCCCTCTCTCGCGCACGCTCTCTCTCCCGCTCGCTGTCTCTCTCTCGCGCATGCTCTCTCTCTCTCTCTCTCTCTTGCGCGCGTGCGCTGTCTCTCTCTCTCGCGCGCTGTCTCTCTCGCGCGCTGTCTCTCTCTCTCTCTCTCTCTCTCTCTCTCGCTCAATTTCAATTCAATTTGCTTCATTGGCATGACGTAAGCTTACTTTTGATATTTACAATATGAAAATAACAAGAAAAAATTCAAGAATCAAAAAAGTCTCTCTGTCTCTCTCTCTCTCACGCATGCGCTGTCTCTCTCTCACGCGTGCGCTCTCTCTCTCGCACGCTGTCTCTCTCCCTCTCTCTCGCGCGCGCTGTCTCTCCCTCTCTTGCGGCGCGCACTGTCTCTGTCTCTCTCCCTCTCTCTCTCACACGCTGTCTCTCTCTCTCGCGAACGCTGTCTCTCTCTCGCACGCGCACTGTCTCTCTCTCCTGCACTCTCTCTCACTTTCAGTCTCTGCCTCTCTGCCTCTTGTCTTATATAGAGTTAATTAGGAAGCAGCAGTCCATTGGTGTCAGAGCTCTGGTGTTTTATTATTCCTCCCTCTCAGCCCCCGGAATCAGATGGAAGGCCATCAGTAACCCCACACACACAAACACACACACACACCAACACATACACAGCTTATGACAGAATAGAGAGCTGCAGCGCCGCTCCTGCCTGGTATGCCCATCTGTTTCTATTTCTCTCTTTGCCCCCTTCTCTCATCCATCCCTTCTCCCCCCAGCCCTGCCATCACATCCCTGCCCCACCTGAGCGCATTTGTCATCCCGACTGATGAGTCCCGGCCTCAGCCTCCTGCTCTGATGCTGATGGAAAACCTGCAGCAATATGCAAAAAGGTAAATACGCGGACGGACGGCATGCGGAGGTTATTTCCAAGCGCTGATGGAAATCAATCCTCCATCCTCCAGGAAAATTAGAAAGGGGAGGTAGGAGGAGGAGAGGGGAAGGATGGAGGAGGGTGGTAGAGAGGGCTGAAAGGACAAAGAAAGATGTGTTGGAGGAGGAGAGGGGAAGGATGGAGGAGGATGAGAATTCAGGGTTTTCATACTGAACCTTAATGGCTCCTGACTTTTCTTCAAAAGAGTCGCGGCCATTTAATCAGGAAGCCGTTCCTTTCTTTTTGACTTTTCTTTTTCAGTCACTCGCCATAAATTTCCCCTTTTTGTATGTTTTTTTTTTTGGACAAAGGGACAAGCAACTCCCCTGCTGTAAGGTTGGCAGATCAAAAAGACAGTGTGTAAATTGGCTCACCGAGTAATGTTGCACTGTGATACCAGGCTTCCCACAACAACACAACACAAAGCCTGCCAATACAACACAACAAATCGACACAATGCAGAACAGCCACAACGAATTGGGCCAAGGTTTTTGCTTATGCAAACACAGAACAAAACACAAACCACTGCCAAGATTGCCTGTGATTTAGGAGGGATGTAGAGGGAGTATGTGGATGGAATCTTAAAATATATCCGCCTTGAATTGCCTCTCCTATTCAGCCATTTTAGCCTACAATCGGAACTGCATCAGGGCTGCATTGTATTTCCAGAGGAGAATCCTCAAAGTCGTAAGATTTGAATATCCTGGGTTTGTCTGTGAAATATCACAAGCGTGTGACTGAATGCTACGATACACCGTGGGAACGGTTTGGTTTTGGAGAGCATGGAGATGTGGCGAGCTTCTGTGCAATACTCACTAGTGAATAGTGTATCTCATTGTGAAGTCAGGAGAACTTGGACAGCTGCAAGAGTATCCAGACAGTCAGACATACTTTAAGTTATTCGTAAAACTAAATTTCTATGGAACGAGGTCATTGTTGGTTGAATGTGTTTCCATTATAATCTTTGACTGGATACCAGGTTTAGGTTGGGGTCATTGAAATTGAAATTTGAATTGAAACATGGAAAATAACCTCATTGAGGATACATTTTCAATTAATCTCTTAACTGAACTGAATTTAAATGGAATTGACCTTCAACCTTTCCTGGCACAACCACAGACAATCAAGGTCAGACCTCTCTCTTCTGTATAGTATGCTACTGTATGTTAACCCTCACTGTGACACACACACACACTCACACACACCCTCTCTCACACACGCTGTTTCTCTTTCTCACACTCACACACACAGCGTCAAAGTGGTAGGCTAGATGGCCCATGCCGGGGCCCTGGCTGGCGTCTCATTTGCATACTTAACACAGTGGTCACAGTCTAGTTGACACGTTTGCAACCCACCACTTATCCCATTACCAGGTGTCCCTTGCCGGGGTGTCCCTCGCCGGGGTGTCCCTCGCCACTGCATTGTCTGCTGTGTCTGCACTCTTTCTCACGCTCAGCTTTCCCACAATGTGAATGCATCAAGCGTGTTCTGTGAATGCACACACATGTGACATACACACACACATGCAAATTCGCACCTACACACGTGACACACACACACGTGTCAGAAAAAGAGCACTACTGTTTTTCTTTTTCTTCACTGAATGGACGCAAACATCTTCAATGGTTGACCTTTTTTATTGTGTTTTAGGAGTTTGTTCATATGCATGAATGAATATTGGATAATAGTTATACAGTAGTCCATATTCAAGCTCAGGTAATTGCATAAAAGGACTTGTCATTGACATATCTGATTGTCCTGAAGTTTTTCCCCCAAGGAATGTTGAAGTCTGATCAAGGGGGTACATTATTTAAACACGTCTTATCAAATATAAAAGAATCTTATCAAACTGTCTCGCCACTCTCTCCTGCCACCCTTACACATACACACATGCATGCATTGTCACGCACACACACACCCACCATCACCCATCCAGCCACTATGTATTTGGAAGGGTGTTAATATGGCCATTAAGGGTTTCATTTGGGTTGGCGACTCTGCTCTAGCTGTGTAATTCAAATGTTAAATAAACTCCCTCCCTGGCGCTTCCTGCAGCCGTTCCTGCCTACCTCTTCCTCTCATCTGGGAGGGAAGCAGTACCATGTAAATATAACTGATACCTACAGGCGGTGAGGATGAACAGCCTTTGTATTGTGTGTGTTCAGGGCTTTTGTCTTCGTCTTTCCTCCTGGCCAGAGGCCACACTTTGGTTTTTGGTAAGAAACAGTGATGCCACTTTTTTACTGAATCAGATTGTTGTTGCTGATAGGCCTACAGTATACCAACTCAGATCATTCTTACTACTGTTAGGCATGAGAAGATCCACCACAACTTTCACATAAGGGAATGTGCCTCTGGGCCGTTTTTAGGCTTTCTTATAGCCCAGGTCAAAGCAACATTTCACATCTTCATCTTGGGGATTTGATCTTGCAACCTTCTGGTTCTAACCACTAGGCTACCTGCCGTTACTGTAGCTTTGCTCAGCTTGTGATATAGTAATTTGTTCTGCTTAACCTGCTAGGCTGAGAAGGGTTGAGCTAGCCCTGGGGCCAGTTTTAACCCTGAGTTAACTTACAGATAGCCCGGGACTAATAAGGTGCACTGTGAAAACCCCTATAGGCCTTGGGGTTATCTGACCTTTTGGTAGTGGATGAGCATCGCTCAATATCTTGATCTACACTCAATAGCTTAAGGCAATTTGTCCATAGAGAGACGTATCAACACACCATATTTCTGATCAGATGGACAAACTTTCTGTCGTTCACGTCATTGATGGACTGAACAAAAATGCCACAAGTTCATGTTAGGGAATTGATTGCCTATTATAAAGACAGAGACAACTGATCGCTCTGCCAAATTAGACAAACTGAGATAGAAAGAGAATAATTATAATTATATGTTGCTCCCTTGCTATTTCCATATAGAGAGATCATTGTAACCAGGAGACGCTACATTATGATCTTTCTTCTCTCTCTCTCTTTCTCAGAGTGCTCTCTCGCTCGCTCGCTCGCTCAGTGCTCTCTCTCAAGGGAAAATGGTAGCTAATTGTCTTCAAATATGCATTGTGGCGAAGAATATTAACAGAAAACAGTAATTTTTGTTAACTTTCCCAAGCTATAAAACACATCTGCCAAGGAGTTGGCAGATTTTTTATATCACAATGCTCATTCCTGTTTTCATTGTTTTGATTCCAAGTTCTCCCTGAGGTTTTTTACATTTCAGTCATTTAGCAGCCGCTCTTATCCAGAGCAACTTACAATTAGTGCATTCATCTTAAAATAGCTAGGTGAGACTGCAACACGTCACAATTGTATCATGTACATTTTCCCTCAACAAAGTGTTTATTAGAAAAGTCAGTACTTGTGGGGAAAGAGAGTGTCGGGGCACTGTGAGTTATTTAAGACGCTCTTCAAAGAGGAAGGGTTTCAGAAGTTTTCTGAAGATGGGCAGAGACTCCACTTTTCATTCTTTAGGAGGAAGCTTGTTCCATAATTGGGGTGCCGGGACAGAGAAGAGCTTGGACTGGGCTGAGCAGGAGCTGCCCTCCCGTAGGGACCAGAGGTAGTGGGATGGAGTGCTCGGGTTGGAGTGTAGGGTTTGAGCATGGCCTGAACGTAAGGAGGGGCAGTTCCCCTTGCTGCTCCGTAGCAAGCACTAGGGTCTTGAAGATGATGCGTGCTTCGTCTGGAAGCCAATGGAGTGTGCAGAGGAGTGGTGTGACATGGACCTTAGAAGGGCTTATATGAAGAAGAGTCTCCATTTAAGGTATGGGAAAATGGATACCTAGTCAATGCATTCTTGAATCTGCCATTCTTCCCCTCTGAATCAGAGAGGTGTGGGAGGCTGCCTTAATCGACGTCCATGTCATCGGCACCCAGGCAGCAGTTGTTGTTGGGGGTTAACTGCTTTGCTCAAGGGCAGAATGGCAGATTGTTCCACATTGCCGGGTCGGGGATTCAAACCAGTGATCTTTCAATTACTGGCCCAACACTCTTAACCTCTAGGCTACCCCCTTATCTGGCAATGTTTCTCAGTTCAATGTTCCTCAGAGAGCTGTCCTGTACCCGTGGTTATTCCTCGAATGAATATCATTAACCAGCTAAAATGAGATAAAAGCTATCTGATCGGAGCATAGTTAAGTGAATGATCTGTTATGTATGCACACACGGGGTGGAGCGTCACATCTTTGAAGAAGTAGAGATGGCTGGAGGGAGAGATGGAGAGGGGGGAGTAGGCCTTGTGTCTGTTTCAAGGGCCGGAGTTGTGGTTCACGTGGGACCAGACCCTGTGTCTCTCCTCACCACCTGTTGAGACGACCCCTCTGTGATACACCTACATGCACGTGTTAGTGTCTACATGCGCCTGCTTACACACCGACAAACCCATTATCATGAGGGCAGATATACAGTATGTGCCAATAAGGCCTGTTAATACTGTGAGTTAGGTAGCACAGAGACACAAGATTACAATTGGGGAAATAGACAAAGTGTGTGTGTGTGTGAGAGATTGAACAATCCATTCAGGGTTGCAGCCTCTCTCTGCTCTGACCGACTGCATCACCGTGCTCAGCCAGTTCATTGCTGTCATTCCTTACATCTTTTGACATTTTTAATTATGTCTTTCACACATGGCTGGCCTCTTGTTTTTTTTCTCTCTCCTCCCATCACACTCCTCCGCTCTGTCCCTCTTTTTTTTCTCTCTTCCGTCTTCGCCTCCATTCCATTTCCTTTGTAACTGTGTGTGTGTGTGT
>QNTS01005424.1:34528-44592 GCA_003317085.1 Hucho hucho
GTGTATGTGTGTGAGTGTGGGTGTGGCCGCTGATCACCACTCAGCTCGTTATCAGCGCCAGCTGCCACTCATTTTCTGTGTCTATTTATTCTCATTCTCATTGTCATTGTCTTGTGTTTGTCAGTTCATTGGGTTGTTTCCTGTGAGCTAGTTCGGTCCCCTGGCTGAGTCCTGTGTCTCCGATGGTTTCTGTTGGGACTCTACGATCGCTCTGCTGTCTCTCCTGTGGAGGATTCGACGCCGGGTACTTCCTGGTTTTACGGACTTGGGATTTCCCCTCGCTACACTCACCTTCACGAAGGATCTGGTTTACCCATTCAGTCCCTGCGCTGCTAAGACTCAGACTGTTCATTATATTACCTCCTCACCTGACCCTGCTACACTACTCTCCTTGTTTGCTTCAATAAATGTTAAACTTCACTGGCGATTGAATCCTCTGTTATTCTAATGTAACAGCCTCTTCCTGGCAACCAAAACGTCAGTGAAGGCTTTAAGAAAGGTGTGAACATCTTCATGAGGAGAGAGAGGGACTTTACAAGAGATGTCTGTCTTATATGTCATAGGCTACTTGTATTTCTTCATTGGTGGCTACAATATGGAGAGTGGATAGATGGGTCCCTCCTGAGAGGTTGGAGAAACACTAGTTCTGGTGGGGGTGGTGTTCATTCCCCAAACTTGTTGCTAAAACTGTATTTGGTTTTTAGAACACCGTTATACATAGCCTTTCTGAATAATGACATTACATTAATAATGACACTACATATGATTTGATTAAACTATTTTATTATGAATTAATACAACTGATTGACCTAATACAGTTAGTCATTTGCACACCCAGCTCCCCCACATGCTGAGAGGATACAGACAGATTGTCATTTTACATTGATGCTTTCAAACAGTCGTTCTGTACTCCTCATATTGCCACTTTGTTGTCAACTTCAATTGTTTTAGTCCACTGAACAGACATGCATTAGTCCACTGAACAGACATGTATTAGTCCACTGAACATACATGTATTAGTCCACTGAACAGACATGTATTAGTCCACTGAACAGACATGCATTAGTCCACTGAACAGACATGCATTAGTCCACTGAACAGACATGCATTAGTCCACTGAACAGACATGCATTAGTCCACTGAACAGACATGCATTAGTCCACTGAACATACATGCATTAGTCCACTGAACAGACATGCATTAGTCCACTGAACAGACATGCATTAGTCCACTGAACAGACATGCATTAGTCCACTGAACAGACATGCATTAGTCCGCTGAACATACATGCATTAGTCCACTGAACAGACATGCATTAGTCCACTGAACAGACATGCATTAGTCCATGGAGCAATCACTGAATGGACAAAACATTAGGAACACCTTTCCATGGCAGACTAACCAGGTGAATCCAGATTAAGGCTATGATCCCTTTTGATGTCACTTGTTAAACAGTTCAATCAGTGTAGATGAAGGAGGGGAAACAGATTAAAGAAGGATTTTAAGCCTGGAGACATGGATTGCGTATGTGTGTCATTCAGAGGGTGAATGGGTGAGACAAAAGATTTAAGTGCCTTTGAACAGGGTATGGTAGTAGGTGTCAGGCGCACCGGTTTGTGTCAAGAACAGCAACGCTGCTGGATTTTTCATGCTCAACAGTTTCCCGTGTGTATCAAGAATGGTCAACCACCCAAAGGACATCCAGCCAACTTGACACAACTGTACGAAGCATTGGAGTCAACATGGGCCAGCTTCCCTGTGGAACACTTTTGACACCTTGTGGAGTCCATGCCCTGATGAATTTAGGCTGTTCTGAGGGCAAAAGGCGGACCTCAATATTAGGCGGAAATAGTCACAAATCAATGTATTAATAATTCATTAATGTATTTATTGTCTTTATTGTCCATTTGTTTTTGTATTTACAACATGATGCTGGATATGATGTTTATCCTGTATTGACACTGAACCACACTGTAACAACTGCAAATGTAAAAATCTTTAATGTATCTCAATATGTAATGATGATTTTTAAAATAATAAAACAAGCAATATCATGACACTGAACAATATGGTATTATGTAATATAAAATGTGGAGTAATGTCTGACAGCAATACAAAGTAAATCATCATTAAACACATCAGGAGCAACTTGGTCTGGGCCTCCTGAGTGGCGCAGTGGTCTAAGGCACTGCATCACAGTTTCTAGCTGTGCCACTAGAGATCCTGGTTTGAGTCCAGGCTTTGTCGCAGCCGGCCGTGACCAGGAGACCCATGGGGCGGTGGACAATTGGACCAGCGTCGTCCGGGTTAGAGGAGGGTTTGGTTGGAAGGGATGTTCCCTCGTGCTCTAGTGACTTCTGTGGCGGGCCAGCTTCAACACCTGCTGCATGGCCCTCTCTGCCTCACCATATTGCTGGAGAGAGAAGAGGGGAGGAAGAGAGGGGGAGAATGGGAGATGGAGAGTCAGATTTCACAGACAGACAGACAGCAATGTCCACGTTGACAGTAGAGAGCTCAGACACTGACCTTCAACCCCATCAGTCCCCTTGCGGAAGAATCCCTTGGGCAGAGAGAGAGAGAGAGAGAGAGAGAGAGAGAGAGAGAGAGAATTAAAACACAAGATGACAGAGATCTAATTTCAGGTCAGATTAGACTATATTTGGATAACAAGCTACATTAG
Source organism: Hucho hucho (assembly GCA_003317085.1). Taxonomy (NCBI): domain Eukaryota; kingdom Metazoa; phylum Chordata; class Actinopteri; order Salmoniformes; family Salmonidae; genus Hucho; species Hucho hucho. Next base: position 37,209 of record QNTS01005424.1, read on the forward strand.
ACTATATATGGATAACAGGCTAATTTAATGTGTGTATACATACATAATGTAGTGTATAATATGTACTTTAATATCAGGTTGTTCTTTGGACAGGTACTTAAGAACCTGCTTCTGTAATTATACTGTTTAAACCTTCTCTACAACTGCTTCCTATCCTTTTTGCTTTTTGTCCCTTCCTGCCTCCCGTCCAGGATTAGAACATCAGGCAGTCCATGCATCCGTTCGACAGTGTCATTTAGTGACACTCCCTGTGGGTGTGGGATGACAGAAGGGACACACATATTTACCCCCACTGGCCCTGCCCCAAGCTCTGTCCCAAAAACACTCAGTGGTGCTGTCAGGGGCGTAAAAGGGATCTCTCCATGGGATCTCCACTCTCCCCTCCACTCCTAGGCCCTCTCTGTCCCCAAAGAGAGAGAACCTACCTGGGAAGGTCGGTCAACAGTTAGGGGGTCAAGAGCCACGCCATGTTGGAGACCATAGCACTCATTCTATATGACATCACATTCTCACTAAACAGTGATGTAATCTATTCTCTAACTACTAGTTGGACAAAATGGTGGACTGTTATTCTTATATCAGGCAATAATCTGACTGCCTGGTCTGAACTTGTTAACTGTGAGATGGATTATTATCAATCATCGACATTCCAGAGTGTTTCATCTCTCAGTGTTCTGGAATGGAATGCCCTCGCTGACTGAACTACCCTCCACACTCCAAACATCCATGTTATGTCATATTGTGTCTATGTGTTTTAAAAATGACAATAAATAATATTTCATGTAACTGGTTGTGTATCTAGGTGCTGGACATGATGATGATGATGATGAACGTGAATCAACCACTATTGCTCTCCAAACCAATGTAATTGTATTATTTGTAGTTACTGTATATTACAAGAGGTGTGATTTTGAAAGCTTTCCATTTTCTCTCTACTAAATATACTGTTATAACAAGGTAAAAAACAGTGACAATAAAGTTTATTCTTAAAAGTATATAAAAAAAAATGTCACAACAGTTTACAAAAACAAAGATTTGATAAAAGCGTTAAGAAACCTGTTGCATCAAGCAGAACACTTTCTTGGAAGTTGAGGCAAAAGTCTCACAAGTTTGATGATTGTTTCAGAAACATAACAAAATATACAATTATATACAATGCATTCAGAAACTATTCAGACACCTTGACTTTACAGCTTTATTCTAAAAATAGATTAAGGAAAAATAAATCCTCAATCTACCACACTATCCCCATAATGACAAAGCAAAAACAGGTTTTTAGAAAGGTTTGCAAATGTATAATTTTTTTTTATAATTAAATACCTTATTTAGATAAGTATTCAGACCTTTTACTATGAGACTCGACATTGAGCTCAGATGCATCCTGTTTCTATTCATCATCCTTGAGATGTTTCTACAACTTGATTGGAGTCCACCTGTGGTAAATTCAATTAATTGGACATGATTTGGAAAGGCACACACCTATCTATATACGATCAATCGGGGGAGAAGGTCCTTGGTCAGCGAAGTGACCAAGAACCCGATGGTCACTCAGACAGAGCTCCAGAGTTCCTCTGTGGAGATGGGAGAGCCTTCAAGAAGGACAGCCATCTTTGCAGCACTCCACCAATCAAGCCTTTATGGTAGAGTGGCCAGACAGAAGCCACTCCTCAGTAAATGACACATGAAAGCTTGCTCGGAAAGGCACCTAAAGACTCTCAGACCATCAGAAACAAGATTATCTGGTCTGATGAAACCAAGATTGAACTCTTTGGCCTGAATGCCAAGCGTCACATCTGGAGGAAACCTGGCACCATCCCTACGGTTAAGCATGGTGGTCGCAGCATCATGCTGTGGGGATGTTTTTCAGCGGCAGGGACTGGAAGACTAGTCAGGATCGAGGGAAAGATGAACAGAGAAATGTACAGAGAGATCCTTAATGAAAACCAGCTCCAGAGGGCTCAGGACCTCAGACTGGGGCGAAGGTTCAATCTTCCAATAGGACAAGGACCCTGAGCACACAGCCAAGACAACGCAGGAGTGACTTTGGGAGAAATCTCTGAATGTCCTTGAGTGGCCCAGCCAGAGCCCGGGCTTGAACCTATATATAGATAGAACATCTCTAGAGAGACCAAGCTTGAGAGGATCTGCAGATAAGAATGGGAGAAACTCCCCAAATACAGGTGTGCCAAGCTTGTAGCGTCATACCTAAGAAGACTCGAGGCTGTAATCGCTGCCAAAGGTGCTTCGACAAAGTACTGATTAATGAGTCTGAATACTTATGTAAATGTGATATTGCAGTTTTTTTGTATTTATACATTTGCAAAAATTTGCTTCATCATTATTGGGTTTTGTGTGTAGATTGATGAGGAAAGAAAACAATTTAATCAATTTGAGAATAAGTGGAAAATGTGGAAAAGGTCAAGGGGTCTGAATACTTTCGGAATGCACTGTAAAATATAACTGGAACTCAAGGTTGCCTACGTAAGAAATACAACATTAAAAACAACTTAAAAATGTATTTAAAACATTTTAAGGTCCCTTTCTTATTCATCATTGTTTCAAAGTCAAAACTGACCCTAGATCAGAACTCCTACTCTAAGTTTGAATAGAGTAGTCCTGTGGCTCAGATGGTAGAGCATGGCGCATGGTTTCCATTCCTGCTGGGACTTCCCATAAGAAAAATGTATTAATGCATGACTGTAATGACAGTGAATCTGGATAAAAGTGTCTACTAGATGGCATATATTATTATTATATACTGTTATAAACTAAACAGAATTTTAGGTTCTGGATGCTAAACAGAATTTTAGGTTCTGGATGCTGATTGGCTGAAACAGCATTTCAGAAGTCTATACAGTATATCAGACAATATACCACGGGTATGATGTAGAAAGACTTGTTTACTGTTCTATTTATGTTGTTAACCAGTTGAAAATAATCCGTTGTACAGTATGTTGGTCATATACCACAAACCCCTGAAGTGACATATTGCTATTATAAACTTAAGCAAGAAGGCCAGAGGAGGTGTGGTATATGGCCAATATACCACGGCTAAGGGCTGATCTTATGCACAACGCAATGCGGAGTACTTAGATGCAGCCCTTAGCAGTGGTATATTGGCCACATACCACAAACCCTGAGGTGCCTATAATAAACTGGTTACCAATGTACTTAGACCAGTAAATACTCATTTTAATACCATGGTATACGGTCTGATATACCACGCCTTTCAACTAATCAGAATTCATGGCTCAAACCACCCGGTTTATAATGGTCAATATTCCACACCTCCACAGGCATTATATCACTTAGTTTAAATATACAGGTCCAGTGTCACGCCCTGACCTGTAGGAGCCTTTTTATGTCTCATTTTGGTTTGGTCAGGGTGTGATTTGGGGTGGGCATTCTATGTTCTAGTTCTTCTATTTCTTTGTTGTTGGCCGGGTAGGGCTCTCAATCAGGGACAGCTGTCCATCGTTGTCTCTGATTGGGAGCCATACTTTAGTAGCCCTTTTTTCCCCCCCCTTTCCTTGTGGGAAGTTGACTCTGTTATTGTGTATGTGCCGTTGGTGCTACACCTATTGATCTTCGTTTATTGTTTTTGTTTTGAGTGAGTTGACTAATAAACATGTTTAACTCAACCTGGCACGCTGCGCCTTGGTCTGTCCCTGAAGATCGTGACATCCAGATATACAAGGTTTTTGTCAAACTTGTTCTGTCCATGTCTTCTTCTTTCTGGGTTTGTTGTGTTCAGGTCTTCTTGGTTCTGGGTTTGTTGTGTTCAGGTCTTCTTGGTTCTGGGTTTGTTGTGTACAGGTCTTCTTGGTTCTGGGTTTGTTGTGTACAGGTCTTCTTGGTTCTGGGTTTGTTGTGTACAGGTCTTCTTGGTTCTGGGTTTGTTGTGTACAGGTCTTCTTGGTTCTGGGTTTGTTGTGTACAGGTCTTATTTTTTCTGGGTTTGTTAACTGTACTGTAGATCTCAGAGGCATCCACCTCAGCTACTTGTGCCGCCGTGGGTCTGAGGAGAGAGAAACAGAAATGAAACAAAGCTTGCATCCCAAATGGCACCCTATACCATTTATAGTGCCCTACCTTTGACCAGAGCCTATAGGGCTCGGTTAAAGTAGTGCACTAAATAGGGAATATGGTGACATTTGGAACGCACAAGAACAGTAACTCAAAATCAGCATAACATCACTCCCTCATTATAGACAGGTCTTAGTAATTGTATTGAGATATCCATTGTTGGGTTGGTAGTTTTAGGAAATGACATCACCAATGGTCACTAGGGGTCAACTGTTTTGCATATTGATGACATCTACTAAAATAAGCAGCAGCATATGAATGACGCTAACGCAGAATATGCTCACCAGGTGGCAGCAGTGGGGCGGTTGAATTTCACAGCAGAGTACTGGACATCTTCTCCCTGTTTCTGAGTTTGAGACAGTTGGACGGTGAAGTACAGAGGCACTTCCTGGTTTTTGGAGTGAGAGATGTGGACGCTGGCGTAGTGAATGTCATCCTGGTTGTCTGTGGGGTTGTCTGTAGGTCTCATGGCCACGCTTGAGATGTTGTCATAAACTGGACTAGAGTCTCTCTGATGGAAAGAGTGGACAGACAACATGAGGAAGGAAATGTTCCACAAAGAATAGTCATCTTCTGATTCCAACAGACTCACCTGTCCATCGTCTGCTGTGTCCTTTGTGTCAGAGGGGGATTTGGAGGCCTTCTTCCTGTTTTGCACATTAGTTAATAAATTAATGAAGTTAACAAATCAGAGCGCTAAATTTAAATAACGAATAACATAAAAATATGCATTTTAACTGACCTGAACCACATGAAGCCAGAGAGGCAGAGGATGAGAACCAGAAGAACCACTATGATTCCTACAGCTGCAGTCAGAACTGAGGTTTGTTTCCCTATAGTAAAATATGGATGATGAGTACATGGCATTATATAATAAACTATAATACAGGACATTAATGTAATACTTGTTAAGGGATCTTATAACCCAATGTATAGTTATAAACTAAGGTGTAATAAGACAAAGTATAATGATTAACATTAGATTGAAACATGTAGTTTTCTATTGAAGATGGAACTTTACCTGCTACAATGATCATCAGAGCTGTAGAGTTCATAGATCCTCTTCCATTCTTGGCCTCACAGTAGTATTCTCCTCTGTCCTCAGAGCTGATGTTAGTGATGCTGTAACTCTGTCCTGATGCTTTTGGTGAGGTTACGTTCTTCTTGTACCAGGTGTATTTGTCCACAGGTGGGTTGGCATCACTGCTGCAGGTCAGAGTCACTGAACTGCCCTCCACTATTTCACCAGAGGGACTGACTGACACTGAGGTGTTCTTTGGGACATCTGATGTAAAGGACAGTGGAGTTATTTATAGCAAAAATACATTTCACAGGTAATTTTGAAATAATTTAATTCAGAGTAAAAGACAATCTGAAAAATAATCGTTTAAAATAATGATGACATTGTGGTAATACAAATTCAGGGAAATGGATGTTACACACTAAAATATTTATTCACATGGAAAACAATATATTCTCAGTTCAAGTATCAACATGATCAGTATATCAAACTGGACATCTAAACCCCTAATGTACTTACAAGTGACAGTGAGAGTCTCTTCAGCAGAGGGGAGATCCTCATGGCCTTCTACAGCACAGGTGTATCTGCCTGTATCCTCACTACTGACTGAGAATAGGCTATAGACAGGAGAGGAGGTGTTGCTGTTTGGTATAGGCTGTCCATTCTTATACCAACTGTAGGCTGTGATGGGGTCCAGTGTACATTTGGTTCTACATGTCAGTGTGACATTCTCCCCCTCTGACACAGATGTAGGATCCATCTCCAACACAACATCTAGAGTAAAAGGAAACAAATCATTATTCTCCTCCTATATATGTCCTCTTATGTGAAATACTAGATTTTGTATTTTTCCATCAGATACCACTACTGTGTCTGTATGACTGCCCTTAATAAGGTAATTACAGTAATAGATGTGTGACAGATTACCTGTGACAGTCAGGGAGACAGGTGAGCCAGCAAACTTTCCTCCAGATGTTATGAATCTGAACCTGTACCCAGCAGAGTCATTCAATCTCAGGTCTGTGATTCTCAGGGCACAGTCACTCTTCTTATCCCCAAGGTACTCTATATGACCCTCATACCCTGCCGCTGAGCTCAGATCTTCAGCCTCCATACCAGACCATTTAGTGAACCAGAAAGCTGGGGTCATAGGCAGCATTCCTCCTCCTCCAAACACGGCAAGTTGAGTTGATGCCAAAGAGCTCCATTTTGGTCTCCTCTGACCACAACACTTTCAACCAGTTGTCCTGTTCATTGGCAAACTTCAGACGGGCATGTATATGTGCTTTCTTGAGCAGGGGGACCTTGCGGGCGCTGCAGGATTTCAGTCCTTCACGGCATGGTGTGTTACCAATTGTTTTCTTGATGACTATGGTCCCAGCTGCCTTGAGATCATTGACAAGATTCTCCCGTGTAGTTCTGGGCTGATTCCTCACCGTTATCATGATCATTGCAACTCCACGAGGTGAGATCTTGCATGGAGTCCCAGGCCGAGGGAGATTGACAGTTCTTTTGTGTTTCTTCCATTTGCGAATAATCGCACCAACTGTTGTCACCTTCTCACCAAGCTGCTTGGCGATGGTCTTGTAGCCCATTCCAGCCTTGTGTAGGTCTACAATCTTGTCCCTGACATCCTTGGAGAGCTCTTTGGTCTTGGCCATGGTGGAGAGTTTGGAATCTGATTGATTGCTTCTGTGGACAGGTGTCTTTTATACAGGTAACAAACTGAGATTAGGAGCTCTCCCTTTAAGAGTGTGCTCCTAATCTCAGCTCGTTACCTGTATAAAAGACACCTGGGAGCCAGAAATCTTTCTGATTGAGAGGGGGTCAAATACTTATTTCCCTCATTAAAATGGAAATCAATTAATAACATTTTTCACATGCATTTTTCTGGATTTTTTTGTTGTTATTCTGTCTCTCACTGTTCAAATAAACCTACCATTAAAATTATAGACTGATAATGTCACGTCCAGGCCTGAGAAGACAGGCTGGCGTGTTTTGTTTTTGTTTTGGTGTAGGGTTTTTTCCGTTCTAGGTTATCCATTTCTATGTTGGGGTAATGGTTCCCAATTAGAGGCAGCTGAGTGTCGTTACCTCTAATTGGGAACCATATATATGTTTGTAGTTTGCACTAGGGGTTTGTGGGTTATTGTTTATGCATAGCTAAAGTGTTTCGTCTATGTTATATGTTGTGATCTTCGTTTTCGTTCGTTTTGTTGTGTTGTCCCAGTTACGTTGCATAAATAAAGCATGTATACTGGATACCTCGCTGCGCCT
>QNTS01005426.1:28727-42379 GCA_003317085.1 Hucho hucho
CATACACATGGTTAGCAGGTGTTATTGGTCCATACACATGGTTAGCAGGTGTTATTGGTCACATACACATGGTTAGCAGGTGTTATTGGTCACATGCACATGGTTAGCAGGTGTTATTGCGAGTGTAGCGAAATGCTTGTGCTTCTAGTTCTGACAGTGCAGCAATATGATTGGCAAAAATAGCATGCAATCAAAGACTATATGTCCCATGATGTTCTAAAATGGTCACTAATTTCTTTACTGTTAGCTATATATCTCGTAGTAGGCCTGTGTTGCTTTTGGGAGCGCAAACATTTGTGACTATAGCAGGTATTATAAACTGGGTGGTTCTAGCCCTGAATGCTGATTGGCTGACAGCTGTGGTATTTCAGACCGTATACCATGGTTATGACAAAACATATATTTTTACTACTCTAATTAAGTTGGTAACCAATTTATAATAGCAATATGGCACCTCGGGGGTTTGTGTTTACCACGGCTAAGGGTTGTATCCAGGCGCTCCGCGTTGTATCGTGCTTAAGAGCTATCCCTTAGCCGTGTTATATTTGCCATATACCACACCCCCTCGGGCCTTATTTCTCAAATGAACCCCGGCCAAAAAATCACCAGTCAGATGCACTAACCTCAACCCTAGTATACATGCATTAAAAAATACAATATGAATATGTCATATCACGAGTAAACAGCCTCGGAATAGAAAAGACGAGTACATCTTTCCGTCTGCCAATAAATGACATAATGTAACCCTTGCGGTTAGCAAATTTACCTCAACATGCCCCTCGCTTCTGCAAGAAGGCAGAGTGCTCGCTACCACTGACGGCACAAGCTGCGGGGCTTGTTGAGTTGGCTACTTGTGCGATAAGGCAGAGCGGGTCGATGCTGGTGGATGAATTTGATAACGAATGTACGAGGAAAATATGTTTTTGTCGACCAGAAGTGACTGAATTAATGTTCAGGCTTATTGACAATCGTTAAAGTAATGAAGTATAATTTCAAAATATAAGCATAAAAACAGGTAAAAATAAACATGAATCATCATTATCATAATCATCACATTTTCTAGTTTATTGTATCACGTACAACCATAAAATAACAATTTCTAGCATAACAAACAATGAAACTGACAAACCAAAACATACATTTAGATAATTATTTAAAAAAAAGAACTATTTATTTATATGGGTGACATCTGCCAAAGTAACACTCCCTTAACATATAAACACAGACACTGGACACAGACACTGGACACATACACTGGACACAGACACTGGACACTGGACACATACACTGAAAATTAGCTTTTGTTTCTATAAATCTGGTAGGTCTCAAAAGAGCCTTTGCTTTGCTGAGCAGTTCGTTTTCAGGAGTGTGCTGCCTGTCTGCCTGCCATCAGAGGAGTCTGTCTGCCTGCCTGCCATGTCATCAGAAGAGTAGATGTGTGAATAATTAAAAGTGAATAAGTTATTGCCATGCTTTCACAGAGGCCTAGTTTACAATTACATTTTACACATTTAGCAGACACTCTTATCCAGAGCGACTAGGGTTAAGTGCCTTGCTCATGGGTACATAGAAAGATTTTTCATCTAGTCGGTTCGGGGATTCAAAACAGCCACCTTTTGATTACTGCCCAACGCTCTTTAACCGCTACATTACAAACCATAAAATGTTAAACACAAAAAGGCAAATGGTAGTACATAAATGGTCAGCTGGTTAAATAAAAGACTGCTGTTAGCACATTCAGACTGACATTGTTTTGGGGAAATAGGGACATGTCTGTCTATTTTGCCAAATATCTTAATGTATGTATTTTAATGGTTTGAAGTTCTACACCATTTTAATCATGATAACCTATTATTTCCAATGATGTAAGTTTGGCTAGCGTACAATGCTGTTACCAATTGCTTTATAACACCTACTCATTCAAGGGTTTTTCTTTATCTTTACTATTTTCTACATTGTAGAATAATAGTGAAGACATGAAATAACACATGGAATCATGTAGTAACCAAAAAAGTGTTAAACAAATCAAAATATATTTTATATTTGAGATTCTTCAAATAGCCACCCTTTGTCTTGATGACAGCTTTGCACACTCTTGGCATTCTCTCAACCAGCTTCACCTGGAATGCTTTTCCAGCAACCTTGGAGGAGTTCCCACATATGCTGAGCACATTTTGGCTGCTTTTCCTTCACTCTGTGGATAAACTCATCCCAAACCATCTCATTTGGGTTGAGGTCGGGTGATTGTGGAGGCCAGGTCATCTGATGCAGCACTCCATCACTCCTTCTTGGTCAAATAGCCATTGCACAGCCTGGAGGTGTCCTGGGTCATTGTCCTGTTGAAAGACAAATGATAGTGGGACTAAGGGCAAACCAGATGGGATGGCGTATCGCTGCAGAATGCTGTGGTAGCCATGCTGGTTGTGTGCCTTGATTTCTAAATAAATCACTGATAGTGTCACCAGTAAAGCACCCCCACACCATCACACCTCCTCCTCCATGCTTCATGGTGGGAACCACGCATGTGGAGATCATCCGTTAACCTACTCTGCGTCTCACAAAGACACGGCGGTTGGAACCAAAAATCTCAAATTTGGACTCCACCGGTCTAATGTCCATTGCTCGTGTTTCTTGGCCCAAGCAAGTCTCTTCTTCTTAGTGGTGTCCTTTAGTAGTGGTTTCTTTGCAATTAAACCAGGAATGCCTGATTCACGCTGTCTCCTCTGAACAGGTAATGTTGAGGTGTCTGTTACTTGAACTCTGTGAAGCATTTATTTGGGCTGCAATTTCTGAGGCTGGTAACTATAATGAACTTATCCTCTGCAGCAGAGGTAACTCTGGGTCTTCCATTCCTGTGGCCGTTCTCATGAGAGCCAGTTTCATCATAGCGCTTGATGGTTTTTGTGAATGCACTTGAAGAAAAGTTCAAAGTTTCCGTATTGACTGACCTTCATGTCTTAAAGTAATGATGGACTGTCGTTTCTCTTTGCTTATTTGAGCTCTTCTTGCCATAATATAGACTTGGTCTTTTACCAAATAGGGCTATCTTCTGTTTACCACACCTACCTTGTCACAACACAACTGATTTGCTGAAACGCATTAAAAAGGAAAGAAATTCCACAAATTATATTTTAACAAGGCACACCTGTTAATTTAAATGCATTCCAGGTGACTACCTCATGAAGCTGGTTGAGAGAATGCCAAGAGTGTGCAAAGCTGTCATCAAGGCAAAGGTGGCTACTTTGAAGAATCTCAAATAATAAAATATATTTTGATTTATTTAACACTTCTTTGGTTAGTACATGATTCCATATGTTATTTAATAGTTTTGATTGAGTGATAATGGCACCGGGAGGGGAGGGCTGCCGTTTTACGGGCTCTTCACCAACTGTGCTATTTTCTTTGTTAGTTTTTCACGTTGTTTGTAACTTATTTTGTACATAATGTTGCTGCTACCGTCTCTTATGACCGAAAATAGCTTCTGGACATCAGAACATCGATTACTCACCTCGAACTGGATGAAGATTTTTTCTTTAATGAGTCCGACGCAAAGGTTATACTGCTTTGTCGAGACAAGGCCCAAATCCCCGTCATCAGCGTGAAGAAAATACGGACAAAAAGGGGGAGGAGGGTGGGGTGCCTTGTAAGAATTTGCCGACGAGTGGGTAAACCACCACTACCCTCCGTATTATTGGCCAACATGCAGTCATTGGAAAACAAACTGGACGATCTATGGTTAAGACTATCCTACCAATGGGACATTAAAAACTGTAATATCTTATGTTTCACAGAGACTTGGCTGAACGACGACACGGATAAAATAGAGCTGGCTGGCTTCTCCGTGCATCGGCAGGACAGAGCAGCTACGTCTGGTAAGACGAGGGGCGGGGGTGTGTGTCTATTTGTCAGTAACAGCTGGTGCGCAATGTCTAATATTAAAGAAGTCTCGAGGTATTACTCGCCTGAGGTAGAGTACCTCATGATAAGCTGTAGACCACACTATCTACCAAGAGAGTTCTCATCTATATTATTCATTGCTGTCTATTTACCATCACAAACTGATGCTGGCTCTAAGACCGCACTCAACGAGCTGTATAAGGCCATAAGCAAACAAGAAAATGCTCATCCAGAAGCGGCGCTCCTAATAGCCAGGAACTTGCAGGTAAAATTAAATCTGTTTGACCTCATTTCTACCAGCATGTCACATGTGCAACTAGAGGGAAAAAAACTCCAGACCACATTTACTCCACACACAGAGACGCATACAAAGCTCTCCTTCGCCCTCGCCCTCCATTCGGCAAATCTGACCATAATTATATCCTCCTGATTGCTGCTTACAAGCAAAAACTAAAGCAGGAAGTACCAGTGACTCGCTCAATACGGAAGTGGTCAGATGACGCGGATGCTATGCTACCAGACTGTTTTGCAGCAAAGACTGGAATATGTTCCGGGATTCATCCAATGGCATTGAGGAGTATACCACCTCAGTCACCGGCTTCATCAATAAGTGCATCGACGTCGTTGTCCCCACAGTGTTTTACATCTGACAGCAGATTTATGCTGTCTTTTGGGTGATAAAACCTAAAGAGCATTCCAGAACATGAGTTAATGTTTCTGTTCTATATGGTACCAGGGAGACATGGCTCCAATTTGGAGTTGGGGGGCCAGACACTGGTCTCTATACAATGAAAACTGTTGACACAGCAGATACTGTCTGCTATGTATTATACAGTGAGGGAAAAAAGTATTTGATCCCCTGCTGATTTTGTACGTTTGCCCACTGACAAAGAAATTATCAGTCTATAATTTTAATGGTAGGTTTATTTGAACAGTGAGAGACAGAATAACAACAAAACAATTCAGATAAACGCATGTGAAAAATGTTAGAAATTGATTTGCATTTTAATGAGGGAAATAAGTATTTGACCCCTCTGCAAAACATGACTTAGTACTTGGTGGCAAAATCCTTGTTGGCAATCACAGAGGTCAGACGTTTCTTGTAGTTGGCCACCAGGTTTGCACACATCTCAGGAGGGATTTTGTCCCACTCCTCTTTGCAGATCTTCTCCAAGTCATTAAGGTTTCGAGGCTGACGTTTGGCAACTCGAACCTTCAGCTCCCTCCACAGATTTTCTATGGGATTAAGGTCTGGAGACTGGCTAGGCCACTCCAGGACCTTAATGTGCTTCTTCTTGAGCCACTCCTTTGTTGCCTTGGCCGTGCGTTTTGGGTCATTGTCATGCTGGAATACCCATCCATGACCCATTTTCAATGCCCTGGCTGAGGGAAGGAGGTTCTCACTCAAGATTTGACGGTACATGGCCCCGTCCATCGTCCCTTTGATGCGGTGAAGTTGTCCTGTCCCCTTAGCAGAAAAACACCCCCAAAGCATAATGTTTCCACCTCCATGTTTGACGGTGGGGATGGTGTTCTTGGGGTCATAGGCAGCATTCCTCCTCCTCCAAACACGNCCAAACACGGCGAGTTGAGTTGATGCCAAAGAGCTCCATTTTGGTCTCATCTGACCACAACACTTTCACCCAGTTGTCCTCTGAATCATTCAGATGTTCATTGGCAAACTTCAGCATGTATATGTGCTTTCTTGAGCAGGGGGACCTTGCGGGCGCTGCAGGATTTCAGTCCTTCACGGCGTAGTGTGTTACCAATTGTTTTCTTGGTGACTATGGTCCCAGCTGCCTTGAGATCATTGACAAGATCCTCCCGTGTAGTTCTGGGCTGATTCCTCACCGTTCTCATGATCATTGCAACTCCACGAGGTGAGATCTTGCATGGAGCCCCAGGCCGAGGGAGATTGACAGTTCTTTTGTGTTTCTTCCATTTGCAAATAATCGCACCAACTGTTGTCACCTTCTCACCAAGCTGCTTGGCGATGGTCTTGTAGCCCATTCCAGCCTTGTGTAGGTCTACAATCTTGTCCCTGACATCCTTGGAGAGCTCTTTGGTCTTGGCCATGGTGGAGAGTTTGGAATCTGATTGATTGATTGCTTCTGTGGACAGGTGTCTTTTATACAGGTAACAAACTGAGATTAGGAGCACTCCCTTTAAGAGTGTGCTCCTAATCTCAGCTCGTTACCTGTATAAAAGACACCTGGGAGCCAGAAATCTTTCTGATTGAGAGGGGGTCAAATACTTATTTCCCTCATTAAAATGCAAATCAATTTATAACATTTTTCACATGCGTTTTTCTGGATTTTTTTGTTGTTATTCTGTCTCTCACTGTTCAAATAAACCTACCATTAAAATTATAGACTGATCATTTCTTTGTCAGTGGGCAAACGTACAAAATCAGCAGGGGATCAAATACTTTTTTCCCTCACTTTAGGTGTCTTTCATACAGATCTTAATCTTGTGACCCATTCTATACATCTGTTGTTCATCATGTAGGTTGAAAGGGGTGTATCTTGGCTATAAAATACCTTTGTACTTTTGTCTCAGGGCTCTCAACGAATCATCTGAGCGTGAATCATCTACCAGCCATCATTATCATAGAGCACTCAATCGATTCACTTTACATGTGTGCGTTGTATTGACCTGCTCCCTTATTCATAAGTAGAACTCTGACTTGTGTGATAAGTTTCTCTCCTCATTTGATAGTAAAGAAATGAACCACCACACCCTCAATATTAATATCAGTCCAGAATGTCCCCAGAGATCTAAGTTTCAGTCAATACCAGAATGTCCAGATTTGTCTGCATAGCCCAGATCTTGATGTAATACAGTTTAGGAAGTAAGCTCCTAATATTCATATGTATTAACCCAAGTTTCTTACGATTTTTAAAGTCACATGGAGTCTCCAACTCAAACAAGCTACGTTCAATAGGCGGTTACAGACCCTATCTGATGGTTCATATTGATATAGTTGGTATGGCTATACGATTGCATAGAACTGCACCATTTGGTCTAGCCCTATTTGTAATAGAGGAAGGAGTAGAAATGTGAATTACTTTTCCAAGGTTAGCACCATAGGGCCAATGTCAGTTTGAGGAACTCTCAGAGTAACCAATGATGGAATGTTATAAACTGACCTACATGGGCTTTGGTTGCCATCATTCAACAACCCAAGTCCTCTATGTGATTTGAAAAACGAGGGGGTATTCAAGTTTATGGAATCCACATTTGAACTAATAGTATTGGGTGGGCAGACCACAGTGGGCTTCTCTTTTGAGCTAACAATAGCAGAGTTCAAAGGAATGGATACCAGATTACAACTGACAACACCCCTGGCAGTATAGACAACAGTACTACGACAATAACACTTAGAGAGGATGGGAGGTATTACCTGAGCGGGGCTTGGTCTGTCACTGAGTCAATATCTTAACGTGGCCTTGAAATGTGAAGAGAGGTTCCAGGCTCCTAGATGGTTTGGAAAGTTTGGGAATACAGTTCTATGTAGTCATGGCTCTATGTAGTACTGTGTGTTTCCCTTAGTCTGTTCTGGCCTTGGGCATTGTGAAGAGACTCCCGGTGGCATGTCTTGTGGGGTATACATGGGTGTCTGAGATATGTGCTTGTCGTTTTAACGCTAGAACCGCCTGGTTTTTCAGAATATATTGTAAGTACTTGCTATAGAGCGTTGCTGGGCGTCCACATCAGATGCATATCAACCCGCAAGGTGCACAAACACGCTTGATAAATAAATGCTTGATAAATAAAGGATTAAATGTATGAAGAAAAACCAGCCAGGTCACAGGTGAAATTATTAGCTGTATTCCTAAACAAAAGCACCAGTGCATGAACAGTTCTATAGGATGAAATATTGGTGGAAATATATTCATGACAAGATATAAAAACAGCCATTTGTTGATTGTACCCTTATACGTGTGCCTTCACACATGAATCAATCTCGTCTTTTCTTTGTGCTTGGGGTCCACATTAAATTCTACAATTACCTAAAAGGAAGCGATTCTCAAACCTTCCCTAATAAAGCCCTCACCTACAGAGAGTTGAACCTGGAGAAGAGTCCCCTCTGCCAGCTGGTTCTGGGCTCTGTACACAAACACAAACAGACTCCACAGAGCCCCAGGACAGCAACATAACTAGACCCAACCAAATTATGAGCAAACATGAGCACTTCAACCTGGCTATGTGATCTTGCTCTCAGTAGCTGATGTGAGTAAGACTTTTAACCCTATCAGCACCGAGAGCTCAGCAAAAATAGGCTTTTCATTTATCTGACTTTCATTTATCTGCATGTTCAGGCCTTATATTAGCCTCACAATGAAGTGTTTTACCTGTTTCTTTCAGGATAACCAGGGCTACAAGTAGAAAACAAAATTATTTGACATAAACAGTTGCATTCATTAGTTTTATTGACAAATATCAATATAAAAACTAAGGTATGCCAAAGCAGAAACCTGATAAAAATAGATTTATACTGTAAGTAATGGTTGTCGTCAAAGTTCTCCGTGATGCCGGTAAGGCAGAGTCAGGCGCAGGACAACGAATATGAGTTTTCAAATGCTTTACTCAATATTTCCAAAATACATGAGTGGGGAAAACCCAACCACTCGAAAACACGTAACAAAGAAACACAAACAATCACGCACAAAAGCAAGAGGGGAACAGAGGGTTAAATAAGGAACATGTAATTATGGGATAGAAACCAGGTGTGTATAATGAAGACAAAAAAACATAGAAAATGAAAAGTAGATCGGCGGTAGCTAGAAGACCGGTGACTTCGACCGCCGAAAGCCACCCGAGCAAGGAGAGGGACCAACTTCGGCTTTAGTCGTGGCAGGTTTCCTCAGTGGGAAATAAATATCCAACTATAAATGAAATATAAAATCAACATGTAAAATGTTGGTCCCATGTTTCATGAGCTGAAATAAAAGATCCCAGAAATGTTCCATACGCACAAAAAGCTTACTTCTCTCAAATGTTTTGCACAAATTTGTTTACATCCCAATTTGTGAACATTTAGATAATCCATTCACTTGACAAATGTGGCATATCAAGAAGCTGATTGAACAGCATGATCATTACACAGGTGCATCTTTATTAGGGAAGGTTTGAGAATCTCTTGCTTTTAGGTAATTGTAGAATTTAATGTCTCTGTTCTGGATTTTTATAATTAGAGGGGATTCTGCACTGCATGCATTATTTGGTGTTTTACATTGTAAACTGAAGATGTTTTTGCAGAATTCTGCATGCAGAGTTTCAATTTGGTATTTGTCCCATTTTGTGAATTCTTGGTTGGTGAGTGAACCCCAGACCTCACAACCATAAGGGGCAATATGTTATATAACTGATTTGCGGATTCTTAGGCAAAATAAAATTGTATTCACTCACTCATTCACTACCCTTGTCTCCCTCCCAGCAGGATGTCGTTCCCATGGGCCTTCTCCTCTCCTCCGTTCCACTACATGCTGCGTGCGTCTGGGCAGAGTGAGGTATGGAGCGACACACGGCCGGAGGACAAGTTCCATCAGTACGGCTGGCGCTGCGGAACCAGCGAGGACGGATATGGTACCGGGACTCTGATCGGTAACTGGGTCGAACAACAAAAAGACATCACTCAATACCGGAAAGCCAGACCCCTACTTTCACAGGTTAGACCCCTACCATCACAGGTTAAACCCCTACCATCACAGCTTAGAACCCTACCATCACAGGTTAGACCCCTACCTTCACAGGTTAGACCCCTACCTTCACAGGTTAGACCCCTACCTTCACAGGTTAGACCCCTACCTTCACAGGTTAGACCCCTACTTTCACAGGTTAGACCCCTACCTTCACAGGTTAGACCCCTACCTTCACAGCTTAGAACCCTACCTTCACAGCTTAGAACCCTACCTTCACAGCTTAGATCCCTTCACAGGTTAGGCCCGTTCACAGGTTAGATCCCTTCACAGGTTAGGCCCGTTCACAGGCCAGACCCCTACAGGTTAGATTCCTATTTTCACATCAGACTCCTACCTTTACAAGTTAGACCAATCAGGTTAGTGGGGGGGACTTAACCTGGCGAGGGTCTGGGGGACCAATCAGGTTAGTGGGGGGGACTTAACCTGGCGAGGGTCTGGGGGACCAATTATTTTGGCCGTCTTAAGCTTTTTTCCCGTTTTTTTTTTTGTTTTTTTTTACACAATACAATATGCCGTCTCGAATTAGAACAAAAAGTAATCAACTCTTTAAAAAAGGCTTTTGATTGTCTTTACTAAGACATCCTCTATATCAAATTTCAGCCCAGAACCATTCCCAGCCAGCCCCGAGCCAGCCCCGAGCCAGCCCCGAGCCAGCCCCGAGTCAGCCCCCGAGCCAGCCGAGCCACCTGCTTGCGCAACCCCCACCTGTCTAGTCAATAACTACATTTTCTCCCAACACATTTCCCTTCCCATTTCACACCTTAAATTTGTTTAATTACCAAGGGAAAGGTTTGGAAAAAAATCTAAAAATCAAATGTCATCATTCTTGCTGCGTCCAGTTCAGTAGCCTTACCTGCGAGATCAGGTGTGCATGTGTTCTCAATGAAATAGAGTAGGTTATAGGCCATGCATGGGCAGAGAGGCACGGGGCAGTTATCTTTCCAAGGAAATGTACTTCCTAAATAGGCCTGTGATCAGGCTATAGTTTACTATATTGCCTAGAAATAGGCCTAAATATTGATCACCCATATTTCTCAGTCTGAAATCTTCCCACTCCTAAAAGGTAGGCTATAAAAATAGCTCAAGAGAAAGTGCAAGTCTCTCCAACTCTTCTCTCTTCAAACTACATCTAACATATCGGCTGATATAGCCCAGTAATACAATTATTTGTATTACTATTTTTTTTTAATTTAACCTTTTTTTAACCAGGCAAGTCAGTTAAGAACAAATTCTTATTTACAACGACAGCCTACCAGGGAACAGTGGGTTAACTGCCTTGTTCAGAGACAGAACAGCAGATTTTTACCTTGTCAGCTCAGGGATTTGATGTTGCAACCTTCCGGTTACTGGCCCAATGCTCTAACCACTAGGCTACCTGCTGCCTCTATTACAATGTAAGGACCATGTGAGAATCTCTGGTAATTTAAACTATTTCTGGGACCATGGCTGGCAGGTGAGCTGGGACCATGGCTGACAGGTGAGCTGGGACCATGGCTGACAGGTGAGCTGGGACCATGGCTGACAGGTGAGCTGGGACCATGGCTGACAGGTGAGCTGGGACCATGGCTGACAGGTAAGCTGTGTCGCCCACAGCCTACAATAACAATGCGGGACTGCGGTTGGGTTTGGGAGTCGGACAGAAAGGAGGAGTGCAGTATGAAAAGATGCAGATGTGGACGGGATGAAGAAATCAGCCTGTAATGTCAGATGTTTATTGCTGTCAGTGTAAAGTAGGGAATTAGCTCGGGAAACGGACAGATCAATAACGTTACATAACTATACTGGCTAATACAACTCACATTGCACTGAAGAAACATCAGCATATCAATCTTCAAACGTTTGGCTGATGTTTGCAACATTTGATTCAGGTCTAGGGTGATTGAGGCAAAAAATAATAGCTAACATTAACAAACCAGCTCTCTCTTTTGGCCAGCTCTCTCTTTTGGCCAGCTCTCTCTTTTGGCCAGCTCTCTCTTTTGGCCAGCTCTCTCTTTTGGCCAGCTCTCTCTTTTGGCCAGCTCTCTAGCGGTACATCAACTGGTGAAAGCTAGCCAAGTTCAATTACTTATTTTGAAACGGGACAAAACAAAGGCTTAAAAAAATTTCCATACAAACACCAGCTGTTAGATAGCAATAAAAGCCACGTCATATCGCTATCTGACATATCTAGAGCTGACCTGGCTGTGGTAGCTACTAGCTAGCGTAGCTTATTCATTCACCTCAGTGGAGAGGGTATGAATCATTAGCTAAGGTTACATGTCACTTACAATACTAGCTCAGCACTGCGAATAAGAACAATACTTTTTCTGATAAGTTAAACAGCAGTTACCTTGCCAGCTACATCAGTCAACTAAAGAGTAGCCAGTTTCTGCTCTGCTTGCTTTTACAACTTGGTGAAAGAGTGCAACACATACACACTGAACTATGCTCAACTATCCCGTGCTGGTCCAGCCAGCCTTCCAGGAGCTTTGCCTTCACACAGCCTGTCAGCCCAGGCTGTAGGTACCAGTCTGGTGTTTTCTGTAATGACCTAAGTGATCACTGTTTTACAGCCTGTGTTCGTAATGGCTGCTCAGTGAAACGACCTGTCCTGATTTGTCATAGACGCTTGCTAAATAACTTTCATGAGCAAGCCGTCCTTCATGACCTGGTCTCTGTAAAATGGTATAGAATCAGCTTGATCCCCTCTGTCGAAGACGCTTGGACCTTATTTTTTAATATTTCCAGTGGTATTGTTAACAAACACGCCCCCATGAAGATAATGATCATGCAAAACAGGTTCAGCCCCTGGTTGGACCGTGATCTGGCAGAGTTACTCCACCTCAAGAACCGCATTTGGCGAAAGGCTCGGCTCACGTATACTCAGGCAGACTGGCTCTCGTTCAGACAAATGAGAAATAAGTGCACTCAGGCTATCCGGAAGGCCAAAGTTAGTTACTTTAAGGAGCAGTTCTCTCTCTGTGGGTCTAACCCCAAGAAGTTCTAGGAAACGGTTAAAGACCTGGAGAATAAACCCTCCTCCTCACAGCTGCCCATGTCCCTTAATGTTGATGATGTGGTTGTTACTGACAAGAAGCACATGTTTGAGCTCTTTAATCACCACTTCCTTAAGTCAGGATTCCTATTTGACTCAGCCATGCCTCCTTGCCCGTCCAACATTTCCTCATCTCCCACCCCTTCTAATGTGACTAGCCCCGATGCTCCTCCCTCTTTTTCCCATGCCCCGCTACACAGTTTCTCCCTGCAGGCGGTCACTGAAGGGATGTCCACATACTTTTGGCCATATAGTGTTTATTTCTTCCACCTCCCTGATATCTGTCCATTCCTCTCCTCTTTCACAGTTCTCTCACTACTTTGACTCCACCTACTCCTCCTCGTTTAACCGTGAAGAGAAGAGACCCATCTACAGCTGTGAATAATACTACTGCATATTACTGAGTATTACAGAATGTTACTGAATAATACTAAGTACTATCACTGAATATTACTGGTGCTAATAGTATTTTGTCATAATGTTACTGGTGCTAATAGTATTTTGTCATAATGTTACTGGTGCTAATAGTATTTTGTCATAATGTTACTGGTGCTAATAGTATTTTGTCATAATGTTACTGGTGCTAATAGTATTTTGTCATAATGTTACTGGTGCTAATAGTATTTTGTCATAATGTTACTGGTGCTAATAGTATTTTGTCATAATGTTACTGATAATGTATGTGTGTGTTCCAGTGAGGAAGGATTCCAAGAGTTCCCCGGGCCACCAGCTGGAGATAGACCCCCTCCAACAACACCAACACCAGTCACACACCCCACCCCGTCTGGGACTGTGAAGCTGCAGGAGAACACAGCAGGCAGAGCAGCGTCCTTCTGACCCCTCAATAAATACTGATAAGAGTGGTTCACTTAGTAGTGTATCAGTGAATGTGGACTACAATGTGTGTGTGTTTACTGTATTTGCAGCCTTTGGAGCCAAACATTCTTTTGGATCAACTCTCCCGGTTCCCTCTCTTCCCCCATCCCCCCTCGTCCCCTCACTCACTCCCACTCTAC
>QNTS01005428.1:25767-68393 GCA_003317085.1 Hucho hucho
AAAAAAATCGATATACAATGTGTGCAAATGAGGTAAGATAAGGAACGTAAGGCAATAAATAGGCCATGGTGGCGAAGTAATTACAGTATAGCAATTTAACACTGGAATGGTAGATGTGCAGTAGATTAATTTGCAAAGTAAAAGATAAATAAATGAATACGGTAGGGGATGAGGTAGTTGGTTGGGCTGTTAACAGATGGGCTATGTACAGGTGCAGTGATCTGTGAGCTGCTCTGACAGCTGGTGCTTAAAGCTAGTGAGGGAGATAAGTGTCTCCAGTTTCAGTGATTTTTGTAGTTCGTTCCAGTCATTGGCAGCAGAGAACTGGAAGGAAAGGCAGCCAAAGGAGGAATTGGCTTTGAGGGTGACCAGTGAGATATACCTGCTGGAGCACGTGCTACGGGTGGGTGCTGCTATGGTTACCAGCGAGCTGAGATAAGGCGGGGCTTTACCCAGCAGGCACTTGTAGATGACCTGGAGCCAGTGGGTCTGGCGACGAGTATGTAGCGAGGGCCGGCCGACTAAAGCATACAGGTCGCAGTGGTGGGTGGTATGAGGGGCTTTGGTGACAAAATGGATGGCACTGTGATAGACTGCATCCAGTTTGCTGAGTAGAGTATTGGAAGCTGTTTTGTAGATGACATCGCCGAAGTCGAGGATCGGTAGAATAGTCAGTTTTACTAGTGCAAGTTTGGCAGCATGAGTGAAGGAGGCTTTGTTGCGAAATAGAAAGCCGATTCTAGATTTGATCTTGGATTGGAGATGTTTAATGTGAGTCTGGAAGGAGAGTTTACAGTCTAGCCAGACACCTAGGTATTTGTAGTTGTCCACATATTCTAGGTCAGAGCCGTCCAGGGTAGTGATGCTAGTCGGGCGGGCGGGTGCAGGCAGCGAACGGTTGAAAAGCATGCATTTGGTTTTTCTAGAGTTTAAGAGCAGTTGGAGGCCACGGAAGAAGTGTTGTATGGCATTGAAGCTCGCTTGGAGGTTAGTTAACACAGTGTCCAAAGAAGGGTCAGAAGTATACAGAATGGTGTCGTCTGCACAGAGGTGGATCAGTGAATCACCAGCAGCAAGAGCGACATCATTGATGTATACAGAGAAGAGAGTTGGCCCAATAATTGAACCCTGTGGCACCCCCATAGAGACTGCCAGAGGCCCAGACAACAGGCCCTTCGATTTAACACACTGAACTCTGTCTGCAAAGTAATTGGTGAACCAGGCGAGGCAATCATTTGAGAAACCAAGGCAGTTGAGTCTGCCGATAAGGATGTGGTGATTGACAGAGTCAAAAGCCTTGGCCAGGTCAATGAATACGGCTGCACAGTAATGTCTCTTATCGATGGCGGTTATGATATTGTTTAGTACCTTGAGCGTGGCTGAGGTGCACCCGTGACCAGCTCGGAAACCGGATTGCACAGCGGAGAAGGTACGGTGGGAATCGAAGTGGTCAATGATCTGTTTATTAACTAGGCTTTCAAAGACTTTAGAGAGGCAGGGCAGGATGGAGATAGGTCTATAGCAATTTGGGTCTAGAGTGTCACCCCCTTTGAAGAGGGGGATGACCGCGGCAGCTTTCCAATTTTTAGGGATCTCGGATGACACGAAAGAGAGGTTGAGCAGACTGGTAATAGGAGTTGCAACAATGGCGGCGGATAGTTTTAGAAAGAGAGGGTCCAGATTGTCTAGCCCAGCTGATTTGTACGGATCCAGGTTTTGCAGTTCTTTCAGAACATCTGCTATCTGGATTTGGGTGAAGGAAAAGCTGGGCAGGCTCGGACAAGTAGCTGCGGAGCTGTTGGCCGGGGTTGGGTTAGCCAGGAGGAAAGCATGGCCAGCCGTAGAGAAATGCTTGTTGAAATGTTATGTTGTCGGTCTGTTGTGTTTCCTAGTTATTATTCCTTTGATATGTTTAACACCATAACTAGAGCCAGGAGGTTTTCCTAGTGTGGTCTCTTGATCAGGAACAACTCTGGGCCCCCCTACCCATTCTGTATGTTGTCTGAAGTGTTTTCTACTTGTTTTTCAACTGTTTTCTACTTCTATTAGTTATTGATCTGTCTTCATTTAATCACTGCTACTGGTCCCTGTTGACAAATAGAAATCCTCACACTGTATTCCATCCATCTGTGTTTTTATAATCACTGCTACCGGTCCCTGTTGACAAGTAGAAATCCTCATGCTGTATTGTGTGTGTTTCTTTATGGTGTCTGTCCCATTACATGTGGTTCTTCCCCAGAAGGTGACTCCCCATGGTCTGCTAGAGCCAGGGTCTGTGGAGCCCACTGTGGAGACTCCAGTCAGACAGAAGTTGACTCCCCATGGTCTGCTAGAGCCAGGGTCTGTGGAGCCCACTGTGGAGACTCCAGTCGGCCCCAGGGTCAGTCAGGAGGAGGAGGAGAGGAAGAAGATAATCGACGGTCAATACAAATGCTTTGAGAAGATGAACAGAGACCAGCCGTATAACAAATCAGGTAGTGATGATGTGCGCTACTCTAATTCCACTTTCACATAGGATTTATGGTATTTTGCCTGTAAAAAAAATGGGGCATTCTTACAAAACTTTTGCCTGCATATGCATTTTATACCTCCAGTGCACATGCCTTTTATACCTCCAGTGCACATGCCTTTTATACCTCCAGTGCACATGCCTTTTATACCTCCAGTGCACATGCCTTTTATACCTCCAGTGCACATGCCGGTGAGGAGTGGTAGTAGTGGTTTACAGATGTGGGTGGGCATCTATTTTAATAAATCCATTGAGAAAATACTCAGATCATGAGAAACATTATAAGACTAATGAAATGTATTTTTAAAAGAATAGAATGGCATATTTTGAGTTTAATTATGTTACTGGTCTGTGCAGCCTATATGGCTGCAGAATGCATTTTAAATCAATAGTTATTTTGTTAATTTGTATAGACAAGACACACTACCCTGATCACAGTCAACACACATATTTTATAGTAGGCTACGAATATAAGGAAATATAACAGAATAAATACTAATAGTATTTTTCCCATACAACTTGCATCATGGCAACGTGTGGAAATGTAAAAAAAAGTTATATTTTGAAACAGAGCCCAAGCCCATACTTTTTTGATCCAGGTTTCATTTCTTTCCTACACTCACTCTGCCTTGTCAGGGAGCAGGCGTTAGGGTTTTACATTGAGAGTATCTTCATCGTGATATACATAGAAAATAATATCAAATAAATAGATATTTTCAAAAGCACGTGAGTCTCGTGTTCATATTTCACATCCTCTGCGCGCTTTTGCTATTGAGCAAAAATAATGACCTACACTTGATTTAGGCTACATTACTGCATGCTAAATATTTCTGATAAGTGCTAGATGACCAAGTGACAGATGAGCTATACTACCTCCACTTACTTTTCCCAGTCAGAGAATTAACCAAATATACAGACGGAGATTCAGTGAAACAACAAAATCACATTGATTGATTAAGACGAGTCACAGGCTTTTGGTTGTGAATAGGCCTAGCCTACTAAACTACTGCGGGTGAAGAGCAAAATAATCCACTTGTTAAACTACATAACATGCTGGCAAAATGTTCTGATCAGTCCTAATAAATGAGCCAACTAGACAAGATCATCATGAGCAGCACTCACCTCAACTTGGCTAACATTTCCACAGCCTAATTGTATAAGGGCACAAGGCAAGACCCATATGCAGACACAGGAGGCAGATGGTTGAGCTTCGATATTTATTATAACACAAGGGGTAGGCAAAAGGCAGGTTGGGTACAGGCGAGAGGTCATAAACCAGGTCCGAGTCCAAACAGTACAGGGCGTTAGACAGTCTCGAGGTCAGGACAGGCAGGGGTTCAGTAACCAGGTCAGAGTCCAAACAGTACTGTAAATCTACTGTAAATCACGTCCAGATATGCTACTTATTTTACTTTTTTAACATGCACAGAAATAAACCACATCCATGTTCTCCTTTTGGTAGGTATTTTCATTATTAAACATGCAATGAACTACATGGAGGGAAAATTACACTGTGCATTCAGCACCACGGACAGAACTCTTGTTAACAGGTATGCACAAAAACACAAGAAAGAGAGAGAGCTCAACATTACAGTTAAACAACTCAATCAGTGTGAGGAGTGAAGTCTCTGATGGGCATTGACTAGAGCAGTGAAGTCAGGTATAGTTTCTGATGTCGCTATGCGCAGGATTGCTGAGAGGTGAGAGTCAGTAAAAGATGATCTGTGCCTTGACTTGTTATATTTCATCACTGAAAATGTCTGTTCACATGCATAGGTTGACCTAAACAGTACAAACATCTTCTGAGCATGACTCCTAATCTTTGTAAAGTTTTGTTCATCGAGAGATGCATAGAACCTCGTCAGTAACATTGTTTTGAAATGTTCCCCAATCACTTCATCGGACTGAAGATTGATAAGCTCAATTTGCAGGTCAGTGGGAGTGTTATCCACATTGAAAGTGAAAAGAGAGGAAACCAACAGCATGTCATTTTCCAATGTTGTGGAAATATTCAGTCAATAATATTTCTCAAATACCGGAGCCTGTGAGTTCAAATAGACTTTTATTACAACATAATAAAAGCCGAGCTGGTTCATGAAAACAACTACTTTCCAGTCTTGGCACACACTTCTTATACATTTTTCCTCCTTACGTCACAGACATAGTAACTCCTCTCTATGTTAATGATTCATCCCCTCTGGCATTTAGCCACCGTTATCTTTTTGCCTTGCACTAATTCTAGTTTGGTTTCATATTAGGACATGGAAACATTAGAGCCATAGCAATGGTTCAAAAATAAGCAGACATGTCATCCTGCTAACTCCTCTGAAATGAACACACATGTTCTGGAAAATTCCCAATAGGTGTAATCATAGCAACAGTAAATATTAGGCCATATCACTGGTACAGAAATAAACAGTCATGTCCACTCCCCAGACAGGTGCACGTCTAATGGTGTTTAATGACCCAGAGCACATATAGAGTGCACTATTCTTGCTGGCGCCTCTGAAATTAGCACACATGTTCTAGAAAATACCCAATACCAACACTTTGAAATCTTCAAAATGACGAGAAAACTCCACATATTTTCCTTTCATTTGCAAAAACTCAGCAATCTCTGACTTTTAAGCACCTTCCCCAAACTCAGCCATCTCACATTTGTGTGGTAGGGGAGATCTGCATGACAAACTCTGTCTCTTCCAACAGTAAGACAAACTGTGGTTTAAAGATTTTGCTCTTATGAGGTTTACCACTTTAGTGACTGTATCCACAACATGGCTCATTTTCAGAACACATTTACAGAACACTTCCTGGTGAATAATGCAATGCAGGAAAATAATCTTCTGATCTGGGTTCAGCTCAGCTACTTGATCTTGTATCCTTTTCAGAAGGCCAACGTTTTTTCCTGGGCACCCATCAGTGGTCACACTGGATAACTTTTCAAAACTCTGCCCCAGCTTTGATACACACTTATTAACCTCCTCCAAGAAATCTTTCCCTGTGGTTGTGCTCTTCATTGACTGCACTGAAGCAAGCTCCTCTGTAATTTCAGTCTGGGGTTATGCCTCGTAAGAATATCAACAACTGTGCCGTGTCACGTGCATCACTGCTCTCATCCAGGGCCAAGGAGAAATAGGTGAAATCCTTTACCTTGTCTTTCAACTGTTGTTCCATATTCACTGTGATGTCCTCAACATGCCGTGTCACTGTTCGTCTTGACAGGGAAACATTTTCAAACAGCTCTTTCTTGTCGGGCCAAAGTATAGCTGCAGAGTCAATTAAACATTCTTTAATGAATTCGCCTTCAGCGAATGGCTTGCTTTGTTTAGCAATTTTGTGGGACAGTACACAGCTAGCTCTCGCAATTCCGTTGTTTGCTGAATGCAGTTTTGTGAAAAGTCCTTGCTGCTTTTGCAACTGAGAAAGCAACTACTTCGATGCACTTGCCCTCTGCTCAGAAGACATATTCCTATATTTCTCTGCATGCTTCGTCTGGAAGTGTCAGGACAAGTTGTAGTCTTTCAAGACAGCGATGCTCTCTTTGCACACTAAGCACACAACTTTCCCTGATACCTCAATAAAGAAACATTTCGATGTCCACTCTTGCTGGAACAGGCTACATTCACTGTTTACTTTACTTTCCTTTCCTTTCCTTTGAAATCTTTGGGGGAAAAAATGTTGCGCAATTTCTAGCTAGCTACTATTTGTAACTGTGACGTGTCAGCCTGTCAGTCACTGTCTGTCCTTGTGCAGTTGTTATTTATACGTGCCTTCAAAATAAATGTCACACAAGCGGTGGGAGTTTAATCATTACACAAAGGCAAGTGTTCATTGGGCTTTTAATTTGACGTTTTTCGAAACTTTACTATTGCAAATTCTTTATGTGATCTAAGTGTAACAGTATAGCTTCCTTCCCTCTTCTCGCCCCTACCTGGGCTCGAACCAGGGACCCTCTGCACACTCGAAGAATCGTTACCCATCGCGCCACAAAAGCCGCGACCCTTGCAGAGCAAGGGGTACAACTATTTCAAGGTTTCAGAGAGGGTGACGTCACCGATTGAAATTCTGTTAGCAAACATTTCACACCGGCTACATAAGCATGATTCCGGTATTGAATCAGGTCGTGGGGACCGGTCTTTGCCCGGGCCTGGCGTAGTGCTTGCCAATGCTACCACAGCATTACGGATACATTTTATAGTAGGCAGAACTTTTCCTCAATCATGACTAGGTAGGTTGGCGGAAATAAAAGCAGAGGCTTTGTAACCGGCAATATATTTTATAAAGAAAAGTTGACTGGATGCTAAAGTTGGCAGAAAAACGTATTGGTTTAAAATGTGTATAATAATACAAACTCAAAGTGTGTGATTATTCCAGAATATAATTAGAATAGAATAGGTTACAGCACACAATCAGAAGAACACAGCAAGACAGGTACGGTCACAAATCACAGAGCCAAACAATGTCACTGTGCAGAGTTCCGATTAACCTGCTATTCCAGTAGACAGATGACAGACGAGTGTGGCCAAATGGTTCATGTAGCCTACAGCTGGTTTCACTAAACTAAGCTACGTAGTGTTTTCACAGCGAGTGTTCATTCGTGTACTGTGTCTGGTTGTGTGTTGCTGGCGGTGCAGGGCTGTACTGTAACCGGACCTGGGATGGCTGGCTGTGCTGGGATGATACACCTGCTGGGACAGTCACCTGGCAGAACTGCCCCAATTATTTCCCTGACTTCGACTCCACAGGTAAGGCCTGGCTATAGGAGGAGTTTGTTTTTGTGTCCTGTTTGTCTCTAAGTGTGTGTGTGTTTGTTTTCTATGCTATTTTTTACTATGTAAATTCTGCATTTCATTACTTCCTGTAAACTACAAGCAAGAATAAATAAAGTCAAAGTTCTGGTCAGTCAGATGCTCCAATGCTGACTTGTTAACTCCTTGTGATAAATGCATCACTGTAGAACTTGCCTTGAATTTAAAATATTCATAGTATTTAAAGGCCCAGTGCTTTATATACATTGTCACACTATGAGGTTGGAATAATACTGTGTAATTGTGAAAATTATGATAAAGCCCTTTTAGTTGTTTGAAATGATGGCCTGAAATTTCAGCCTGGTGGGATGGAGTTTTGGCCTGCCTGGTGACATTACGGCAGGGTAGGGGGTGGCAGGGTAGCCTAGTGGTTAGAGCGTTGGACTAGTAACCGAAAGGTTGCAAGTTCAATTCCCCGAGCTGACACGGTACAAATCTGTCGTTTTGCCCCTGAACAGGCAGTTAACCCACTGTTCCTGGGCCGTCATTGAAAATAAGAATTTGTTCTTACCTGACTTGCCTAGTAAAATAAAGGTAAAAATATATATATATAATCACCAGGGGGTAAATTAGTTATTAAACCAATAAGAAATAGAGTTCCAAACCTCTCTGCCAACAGCTAGTTTTCAGTTTCCCACTCAGACCACTCCCAGACAGTCCTAGCAACATTCCTGCTTGAGAAATTGCTAAGAAGCTATTTTTGACCATTTTAATTTAAAACAATAACAGTAAGGTACTTAATTGTTACCCATAAATAATTTGATATCACAGTATCAATGTCTGCAATTGGACCTTTAATTCATTATTCATGGTTTCAAGAGGTTGCAAAGCTTATGGACATGTTGCACAGTTTAAGTGTTTATGTTTTAAGGTCAACTTTGGGCACACAAAACGGTCCAACTCGCCTCTTTCTCAATTTTCAAACAGAAATGGGGTGTGCATTTGGTGGTTCATCGACGTGTCATCCTGGTAATGGGCGCCGCGACCGACGTTGCTAGATCGTTAGCTAAGCTAGCCACTTGTAGCTAGCCAGTAACTCCTCCAGTTTGTGTTGACATCATTTCACAGGATTTGTTTTTGGACAGAAGCTGTAGAGATCGGTAAGAAATGGCACTTCTGTAGCCAAATATCTCATTCATCATTTTATTTGTATTTATTTTTGCATCAAATTACCTGGTATGATGGTGCATTGATCAGTTATACAGTTTAAAGCCTTTATTTTTGCGTTTTTTGTCCAAAGTCGACCTTTAAGTGTCATAGACTACCATAGACTACTTTCAAGGTGAGGAACCATCTAACATCAAGTTGTAAAATAGTGAACTACTCCTTTAAGTGTCTAAGTGTTAAACATGTTTCGTAGCATGTGTCATTAGTCCTACTTGATTGTTTCATCAGAAAAAGCTACAAAGATCTGCAGCGAATCAGGACAGTGGTTCCGCCACCCAGACACCAATAGGACGTGGTCCAACTACACCCTGTGTAACTTCCACACTACAGGCAAGCTGAAGGTAAGGGTTGTCACAGAGTGATCCATCAATCCCATTTATACATGCTATTTTGAGCATACACTTTGATACCATTTTACAATCACAATAAGCCTCATCTTTAAATCCCCCCTCTTTCTAAATGTCTAACGGATATTTCCATCTCTGTCTATGAACCCGCTCTCATGTGCATTTTTTAATGGTGTTTTCCAGCAATTGCACTTTGGAAGATTCACATATAGGCCTACATTGCTGTGCCTAAAATGTGAAGAAATAATTTATCAACATTTTAAGCTAAACATTCTGATCTTTTCCATCTGTCTTATTAATTGATACGGCGTGTACTTCCACTACACTACTTTGATACATATCAGTGGGGATTAAGAAGTGAGTATACGTAATGCCCACTGAAAAATAAGTGGGTATGCG
The DNA here is from genome assembly GCA_003317085.1 of Hucho hucho. Taxonomy (NCBI): domain Eukaryota; kingdom Metazoa; phylum Chordata; class Actinopteri; order Salmoniformes; family Salmonidae; genus Hucho; species Hucho hucho. The sequence goes on from QNTS01005428.1 coordinate 34,998, forward strand.
GCGTATACCTGGGTATACCCTCCACTACATCATTGGCTATACTCATTCATTGCAGCTGCAGTGCTGGTTGTAGCGTGAGTGAAAGTAGGGAGAACGTGAATTATATGGCTTATAAAAGTATAGAACAAAGTGTTGACAGTGATGAATAATAACTGAAACATAAACTTACTCATAAAAACAGCAACTCTTTGCTGTAATCGTTGAGTCTCTCTCTAGTCATGGTTTTAACAGTTTGTAAAAATCACAGTATCAACTTTCCTGTACGTTTGAGGTTTCTTTTACAGTCTATGGCTCTAGGAAACTGTGCAGACAGTGATCTGAGCTATCTGATTGGCCAGCAGTAGACCTATAGGTGCACTTGATTTGCTCTCTTGGCCTGTCAAGTGGGCAGAGTTCTACCTTCATTGAACCTTTATTTAACTAGGCAAGTCAGTTTAAGAACAAATTCTTATTTACAATGATGGCCTACCAAAAGGCAAAAGGCCTCCTGCGGGGTTCGGGGCTGGGATTAAAAATATAAATAAATTAAATAAAAATATAGGACAAAACACATATCACGACAAGAGAAACAACACTACATAAAGAGAGACCTAAGACAACAACATAGCAAGGCAGCAACACATGACAACACAGCATGGTAGCAATACAACATGACAACACATGGTAGCAACACAACATGGCAGCAACACAAAACATGGTAGCAGAACAAAACAGGGTACAAACATTATTGGGCACAGACAACAGCACAAAGGGCAAGAAGGTAGAGACAACAATACATCACGCAAAGCAGCCACAACTGTCAGTAAGAGTGTCCATGATTGAGTCTTTGAATGAAGAGATTGAGATAAGACTTACTCATAATATGCGTTCTCCTGTTCTATTGGTTTTATTCCAGTTTGAGTGTTTGTTGCAGCTGTCCTTGATGCGCCACTGTATGAAATGTTTTCTCATACCTGTGGTATACCACAGCTGTCAGCCAATCAGAATTCAGTGCTCAAACCACCCAGTTTATAATGGTTCATGCATGTCCTTGATGCGCCAATGTATGAAATGTTTTGTCATACCTGTGGTATACCACAGCTGTCAGCCAATCAGCATTCAGTGCTCAAACCACCCTGTTTATAATGGTTTTTGCATGTCCTTGATGCGCCACTGTATGAAATGTTTTGTCATACCTGTGGTATACCACAGCTGTCAGCCAATCAGCATTCAGTGCACAAAACACCCAGTTTATAATGGTTCATGCATATCCTTGATGCACCACTGTATGATCCTATTTGTTTGAATGTTCATGTATCTGTATTTTCCAGATGGCCTATATCCTGTACTACATGGCGATTGTGGGTCATGCCTTCTCCATAGCCTCCCTCCTGATCTCTCTGGCCATATTCTTCTACTTCAGGTAATTATAGATGCTGCTGTTGCTTTCTTTATGAATCAAACTACTGGTTTGATTAGGGAGAGTAGTCGGTCTTGGGACTATCAAAGCTTTTTTTTCACATGATTAATGAATTCTTCTGATGATGGTGATAATTATGATGATAATGGTGATTATGATGAAGATGAAGACGCATCTAATCGAGATGAAAATGAGGATGTTGATGATGATAGTGGTGATAAATGTGATGAAAGCTATGATAATATTGATTGTGGTGATGACTGCGATTGATACAGTTCAGACGGTATAATATATTTCTCCTAAGGATCTGAGAGTGCTTTATCAATCATCTTGTAATTATTTAACTGAAAAGATGTATGTGTATTTCCTCTGAGATAACTGAATTGTAAAGATGGCCACAGTTGTGTAAAGTACTTAAGTAAAAATACTTTAAAGTACTACTTGTCGTTTTTGGGGGGTATCTGTACTTTTATTTTTCACAACTTTTACTTTTACTCCCACTACATTCTTAAAGAAAATATTGTACTTTTTACTCCATAAATTTTTCCTGACAACCAAAAGTACTCGTTACATTTTGAATGCTTAGCAGGACAGGAATATGGTCAGATTCATGCACTCATCAAGAGAACATGTGGTCATCCCTACTGCCTCTGGTGGACTCACTAAACACAAATGCATCTTTTGTAAATGATGTCTGAGTGTTGGAGTGTGCCCCTGGCTATCCATACATTTTAAAACAAGAAAATGGTGCTGTCTGCTTTTCACCTTTACCCAGACCTACATGTACATATTACCTCAATTACCTTGACTAACATTGATTAGGTACCTGTACCCCCTATATATACTGTAGCCTCGTTACCGTTATTTTATTGTGCTACTTTAGTTTATTTAGTAAATATTTTCTTAACTATTTTTCTTAACCACCGTGTTGGTTAGGGGTTTGTAACTAAGCATTTCACGGTAAGGTCTGCACCTGTTTTATTCGGTGCATGTGACAAATACATTTTTGTTTTGATTAACATAAGGAATTTTAAATGATTTATACTTTTACTTTTGAAACTTAAGTATATGTAAAACCAAATACTTTTATACTTTTACTAAAGTAGTATTTTACTGGCTGACTTTTACTTGAGTAACTTTCTATTAAGGAATCTATACTTTTACTAAAGTATGACAATTGGGTCCTTTTTCCACCACTTGGATGGCTGTGTGTTTTCTCTGAGATAACTGAATTGTATAGATGGCTGTGTGTTTCCTTTGAGATAGCTGAATCGTAAAGATGGCCGTGTGTTTCAACTGATATACCACTGGCAGTGTTATAGGCGATTGCATCTTCTGTGGATCTATTGGGGCGGTAAGCAAATTGAAGTGGGTCTAGGGTGCGTCTTTCTTTTTCCCTTTCGCAGTTAAGCCAAAACTACGCCCCGTTATTCATAGTGGCGTTCTACTACGCTGTCATTGGCTAGCTAACATTGTCTCACTCACAGGCGATCAGCGCAGAGACAGTGGCCTTCCAAGGTAACGATGGAAAGTGTAATTTAACAATTAGCTGCCTACCGTAATGCAGGCCTATTATTATCATGTTTGGTAACATTTGCCCATGTACTTATTTTTAGAGTTGTAAAAATGTCTCAGAACTATGCTACAGCCATTGAATCTGTCTTTGACCGTTAAGGGACGTTAATGGCTAGGTCTGTCCAGACATTATGTTTTTATTTTTCAATCTTGAAATACATGGGCAAATTTTATTAATCAGTGACTGAAATTTCGTGCTACGTGATATTCACTTCCGGACTTGGAGAGCGCTCAAAGCGTTGTAGAACGGCTCTCTGAATAACAGGCCGTGGTTTTGTCTTAACTGCGTTGGGAAAAAGAAAGGCGTTGTGGGCGTTGCAGACTGGGATAGGGAGAGATTGAATATGCCAGTTGGTCTGCGCATGCTCCGAGGACTCGGCCTGGGACGCCATCTGGGCCGGCAGCTTTGTGATGGTTAACACGTGTAAATGTCTACTCATGTCGGTCAGGAAGAATGAGAGCCCACAGTCCTAGGTAGCTGGCCACGTCGTCCGGAAGTAAGACGTTGGTGTCCATGACATGGCTGGTTTTCGCTTTGTAGTCCCTGTGTCTGAGCCGTTGATAAGTTATTAATATATCCATACACTCTTACATTTTTTTGCTATCTTGAAGCTTAAAGGGTTCCCCGGTTGTCCCCATAGGATAACCCTCGGATAACCCTTTTTGGTTGCAGGTAGAACCCTATCTACAGAGGGTTCGTTCTACATGGAACCCAAAAGAGTTCTACCTGGATCAAAAAGAGTCCTAACTGGAACCAAAAAGGTTTCTCCTGTGGGGACAGCCAAAGAACCCTTTTGGAACCTTTTTTTCTAAGAGTCTATAACCATTTGGCCATTATCCTTGAAGAAACATTATGGGGGATATAACTGCAGGAGCAAAAACAACATTTCTGCATCATATTGGTTAATAAAGACTTGGGATTGTTCTCATTTGGCTCAGTTGCCAATGTGAATTATAATTTTATTTTGACATTTGACATGTTTCAAATCTCAATGGATATAGCAAGTAGGGTGTTAACCAGCAAATGCAGATATGGGTCAACATAGGTCTTGTAACAGACAGCAATGTGAGCCAATGTACAGTAGGTCTTGTAACAGACTGCAATGTTCCGCACAGTTTATACCTGCTCATAAATCTAGCTAAGACATAGTTCAGGTGCACATCTTAGTAGCCAACTAGCCGCTATCCAAAACAAAAGTAAACGCTCAAACTACACTGTGTCTGTGTCATGACACGAGTCAGATAGAATAGATACTTTTTTGTCATTGTAAAGCATCAATGGACGACCAAAGCGATCAGCTAATTATGACCTCAATTAAGTTTTAAAGATGGCAAGCAAAGCATTGCTTTTTAGGGGAACATGGTTTTTATGATCATGGCACTATATTTATAGGCTGATCCCTTTAAACCTGAAAGTCTTAATGTTCCCATATGTGCAGTTTACAGTGGTATTTGACGTAGTACAGCTGCACTGTCTTCTTATTTATGGCCTCCACTTCAGCACTGCCAGGACTCACTGATAAAAAATACTCCAGCTAGCTGTGGAAAAATAGTTGGATTAGATTAGTTTATTGTATCACTGTGCAGTCTGATCCTGTCCTAATGCGTACATGATGCTTGTTGTCATAAAATGGCTGTCTGTTTTGGCAGGGCCTGTCTGATTAAAGTGTCAATGTACATGGGGTTAGCATTTTGGTAGTTCCTGCTTTTACTGTATCTTGCATGTCAGACGTTGCCCTGAAACTCCTTTAGCTTTGAAGATATTCTGCTAATACGTCCTTTTACTTCTGTTGGGCCATTTAAAGGTAGCCTTGTTCTCAAAGACATCACACACCACTGACCCAGAATAAGTCATTTACTAATGCTGCCATGCTGAGATTTCTTCTTCTTCTTCTTCTTCTTCTTCTTCTTCTTCTTCTTCTTCTTCTTCTTCTTCTATAAACAACACATTTACAACAAGACTGCTACATTAGCTTCCTAATGACTGGAGACAGATAACAGGACATTGTTGCTGTACACAGGTTTGGCACAAAGTGTTTTCACTCCAGTAAACACTGTTTCATCCTATCTTTAATTGCTCGTGCTTGGCATTACTTTTACTAACCTTTTATAGAAAATAGTATCGTTTGATTCCACTGCCATCCATATGGATGATGGAGCTTTTGATTAGTGCTGATTTTACCCCCACTACTTTGTAAATTACTTATTATGTGACTGATACGCTTCTGTATCAGATTCCGTGAGAATCAGGAAGCTCCACAGGGACCTCAAATACAGTTGTCAATAATCTTTTTTGACAACTGATTCCACTTATTGTCGGACGTTGTGCGTGCCAGTATTTAGCATGGCTGAACCGAAGCAAATGATTTCAGTTCTTTGGTGTTGCTTGAGAGAAATGTTGTGTATTCTTATACCAGTTTACAGCATGCTCTGAATGGAATGACAATCTGTATTTATATTTTACAAAAGGATCCTTTGTTCAGATGACTGCAACATCTGACTAAGTCATTATGGGCCAGAGTTAGTCTTTCCAATGGTTCATGTTATTTATCGTCCTGTTTACTTCATCAAAGCTCGAAACATCTTTTTTTGTAGGAATAAATATGTTGAAGTTGCAGATTTGTTTTTTATTGCAACATGCAGAATGGATTATTCATCATGAATATTCATTTTTTAATGTTGTTAAAATTCAATTTGCATACAGTCCCATGATTTTTTTTTATCGTTGCTGATGACAAGAATAATTTACCTCCAGCTTTGCAGATGATATTCTCATCTGTGACTATCAACTGTGAAGTTATTTTTCATATTTCACATACTAACGATTTATATTGAAGTTTGTTCTCTCGCTTCAGACTTACAATTTACACTCTCTCTGTATCACTTACAATTCTGTAGCCTATGTTCTCGACAGTATTCCTTATATATTCTCACACTAGAAAATTTGATAATCAGCTTAATTTTCTGGCTTCTATCATTTAGTAAATTGTTTGATGTAGCTCTCTCTGTGTATGTCTGCTGGGGTAACCGCAACCAGACCCACATCATATGTTAACGTTATTATGCTGTTTCTTTGTCTTCACTCAGGAACCTGAGCTGCCAAAGGATCACGCTTCATAAGAACCTCTTTGTTTCCTATGTCCTCAACTCCGCCCTAACCCTCATCTACCTCATAGCAGTGGTCAACAACCCAGATGTAGTGGGAAGAAATCCAGTAAGTGTCACTTTACTTTACTTTACTCAACCCATATCACAGTCAAATACATCACAGAAATACATTTCACCTTTAAGGTAAAGCAGATCAATGGGAAGAGGAAATATAATGTACGACTGACTCTCAGTGTTGCACTGCATGATCATTTCAAAATTATACTTGTTTGAATTCTTAAAAACGATGTAGCCCTCGAGCACTATTTTATTTAATTCAAATTAGTTTACTCTATATCAAACAACTGCAGTGCCGCTGTTTTTCTAAAATCGTTTGTTAGAATATAATTTTTTATTTTTAGCTTATCTTTTTAATGTGTTTTTCCATTAACAGACAGCCCAGAGCTATACTTCTCATATCACTCAGACTTTTTTCATTTGTCAGACTTTTGAACAGTTGCCACTCGTTGAGTTTCAGTCAGACGTGAATTCTTTGTATCCTGAGGTCTGTTAAGGTGAAGATAGTAAATCTGCCTCTATGGAATGTGACATTACTGTATCTGGAATTATCATTACTTTCTGATACTTTCAGTATTGTCTTTTAAGATATTGTATTGTGACATTACTGTATCTGGAATTATCATTACTTTCTGATACTTTCAGTATTGTCTTTTAAATTTTCATTGTCCACCTTTCAATGGAAATTTATTTGAATAAATCAGCTTCTTATTATACAGTATTGTGACTCAGCAAGACAGAGTTACAGAGTCGCAGGCTTCTGTTCCAAAAAAAGAAAAAGAAAAAATTCAAAGAAAAAACAAGTCTGAGAATTGTAGAGATGGATAGCCTATGAGTAGAGACATTAGTTTTTTTTCCCAGTTAGGTTAAATGTTTAGTAAAACAACTGCTGGCCCAATGTATACAGTATGGTCCTGTTATCATTCTCTCAATTGGAGCATCTCTTTAGAGATGTCCTTCAGTTTAGCCAGACACAGAAAATAACTGTTGTCTGGGTTTAATTTTCAGCGTCTCTTCTCTTCTCCCCGTACCATCACGTTCTCACTGGAGAAACAGACTTCAAGCCTAATCCAACTGGCATATTCACAGTGGAAGGTTTATTCAGATATACCAGCTGACATTGGTGATCCAACCGACAGGGAGGAAGGAATGACAGCTTTCAAAATTAATATGAATAGCTATGTTCTAGCAGCATTGGCTCAGAACCATCTTTCCCAATCTTTCCCAATCTGTCATAAATGTATTATAATCTGCTTGTTTTGAAAAGCGAGAGAACCAAATTGCAGTTTGTCTTTCACACCTCAGACAACATGGTCTTGATTTCCAGGGGTGGGATGAAAATAAATCCCATCATAGTTGGTTGCAGATACTACACGTCTTTAGTGGAACATGTTGAAATTCTAGAGTGCCAAATTTAGACTGGGTCGGTCTGTGTTCTGACTGCATGTTTGATTTAGGGATGTGGTGCTCTGTTGGGAGAAGACTCAGCTCTTTCTGAACAAAAAGAACATGGTATTTTTCTCTCTGGCAGATCACAGCAGAGACTAGTAGTCTGCCAGTAGTGAAAGAGGAGTGGATCCCTAGTGCTCAGGTCAAGTAGGGCAAAGACTTGAGACACACTTTGGAATCGTCAGACATGAGTGCCTTAAACTCTGTTCCATAAAACATTGAGAACCATCCAGACTGTCCCATTACATTCGGCTGTGGTTATGAAGTGGTTAGCATTTTATTTATTTTTTATTTTTTTATTTAACCTCTACAGGATCGGTGGGTCCCTCGCGGGACGGTTGAGCTAACGTAGGCTAATGTGATTAGCATGAGGTTGTAAGTAACAAGAACATTTCCCAGGACATAGACATATCTGATTTGGCAGAAAGCTTAAATTTATTTTTTAACTAACTGCACTGTCCAATTTACAGTAGCTATTACAGTGAAAGAATACCATGCTATTGTTTGAGGAGAGTGCACAGTTATGAACTTGAAAATGTATTAATAAACCAATTGGCATATTTGGGCAGTCTTGATACAAAATTTGGAACAAAAATGCAATTGTTCATTGGATCAGTCTAAAACTTTGCACATACACTGCTGCCATCTAGTGGCCAAAATCTAAACTGGAATAATACATTATGGCCTTTCTCTTGCATTTCAAAGATGACGGTACAACATTTAAAAAAAAAAACGCATGTTTTTTTCTTTGCATTATCTTTCACCAGATCTAATGTGTTATATTCTCCTACATTAATTTAACATTTCCACAAACTTCAAAGTGTTTCCTTTCAAATGGTATCAAGAATATGCATATACTTGCTTCAGGTCCAGAGCTACAGGCAGTTAGATTTGTGTATGTCATTTTAGGCGAAAATTGAAAAAAGGGGCAGATCCTTAAGAGATTTTTAACTAGGCAAGTCAGTTAAGAACACATTTTATTTACAATAGGCCAAACCCAAACGACGCTGGGCCAATTGTGTGCCGCTCTATGAGACTCCCAATCATGGCCGGTTGTGATACAGCCTGGAATCGAACCAGGGTCTGTAGTGCTGCCTCTAGCACAGAGATGCAGTGCCTTAGACCGCTGTGCCACTCGGGAGCTCCCATTAAGTGTTCTGATCACACCAATAGACCTTAGTAATGTCAACTGTCTTTCAGCATACATTTAATGGCGCATCTGGACTCCATGTCAGGGCCAGGAGTCGTGAAGGGCAGGGAGTGAGGGACAAGGAGAAGGGGGAGAACAAGGAAGGGAGATGGAAGGAGGAGAAATAGGAGGAGGAAGAGGGGAGAGGAGGAGGTGACATATGGCTAAGAGTTTGTGGGTGACTGACAGGTTTTGAAGGCTGCGTATGCTGCGTACACGGACCTCAGGGACAGGAGACTAGCTAATATAATTGCTAGTATCTTCTAATTAGATCAGCACACTTGGAGACAGAGGGCTGAGAACAGGAATCTCAACATGGAAAAACTAGAGGATAAGCCTTAGTGAATATGCATGGGCCCGTCCCAAATGGTACTCTATTTCCTATATAGTGCACCACTTTTGACCAAATCCCATCTTAGAAAAAAAGGTGCTATCTATAACCTAAAAGGGTCCTTCGGTTGTCCCCATAGGAGAACCCTTTGAAGAACCCTCGTTATTTGTAGGAAATAGGGAGCCATTTGGGACGCAAATCCATCAAAAAAAATAGGAAGGCTTTAAAAGACAGAAAGAGACATATGATAGTATGGTGTTGACTGACAAGAATGTGGGGATATTATTGAACAGAATATAGGCTGCTTAACAGTAAATTTTTTCTGGCAAATACAACTATCTGAAATGTAGAGCGAGGGATACGCTGTGGCTCAAGCAGTAAGGGGTAAACGGATAAACATCCTCCTCTCTGAAAAATCATAATTCCCCGCTAATGATTTTGTGTCAGGGCTGGTTGAGTGTTAGGCTTTGTGTTGTTGTTATTGTTGTTGTTATTGTCTCTGTGTGACTCTCTGTGATCCTAATCCCCTGCAGGTTGGCTGTAAGGTGTTGCACTTCTTCCACATGTACATGCTGGGCTGTAACTACTTCTGGATGCTGTGTGAGGGGATCTACCTGCACACGCTCATTGTGGTGGCTGTGTTCGCCGAGGAGCAGCACCTACACTGGTACTACCTCCTAGGCTGGGGTGAGTCTTACTACCTGCCTTAACCACAGATCTAGGATCAGTGGTTACAGCCAGCAATAAAAGGTCAACAGTCAATTCAATAATCCAGAGTTGAATGGTCACAAAACCAAAAAAGGTGAACCAAAAAGTTTGAAATGTCCTTAAATCCGACATCCCAAAAACTGTTAAATTATTTCCACAAAAAGATAAATTATAATCCAATAAGAAGTGTAGGAGAGTCAATCAACAAAGGAAAAATCTAAGATGATCTACATATTGACAAGAAGCTGGACTGACCGCTCATATGCTGTGTTCATAACCAATTGAGAAGGTGGTATTTACCACATACGACTGGGAATTACCTCCAACTGGTAATTACTAGTGGGAAACTTGTCTATCATCCCTGAGCTCCAACTTCTCCCAGATGCTGACCTCTGATGTCACCTACTAAGGAAATTACCTTGATTACATTTTTCGGCATTAAATGCAACAAAAATAACATTTTATAAAAGCAATCTAATGTGTTTACATGCATGATAGTTGTACTTTTAGTTTATGCTTGATGCAGCTTGTGGCCATTAGTCAATCAGCGTTTCTGAATGAGTTCAAAGCACCTGAATGCATCCAACTGGTATGTACGACTTCACTACTGGTAATTACCACCTTCCCACTTGGTTAAATGCAGCATAACAATGGGAATAAATGTCAACAAAGGCGGAAGGCAAGCGAGAGGAGGCGGGATCAGGCTGGAACATTCTAGCTCATAAGAGGGCAAATACGCATGTGAACAGCAGTGACAACTCCGATATAAAATCGTTTTTCTCAAAGTTGCCTGAATGCTATGTGCGTCCATTTATTTACCTTCGTAACAACCTAAACATTACTAAACTTATATTTAATAAAATAAGCCTCACATAGTAAATTAGAAATGTAATTATTTGTTGACCAAAGTATTTTCTGCTTCTCGCCGTATTTTTGCACAGACAGATTTTGGGGCGCATTTAGGCCTCTCACGTCGCCTCTTCCTCTCTGGATAAAATGATAATTTAATTTAGCCAGATGTAGGCAACACCTTTATGTTGACCTCACTAGAACGGAATCCATAACTTTGACAGTGCACCTTGCCCATCTTTTTATGGGTCATTTATTTTATTATCTCTGTACTCTATTCTGTTTTGTAATTATATTTAGATACCACAAAAAATTATGTTTGAGGTAACACGATATGGTAGCAAGTCTGTACAGCAGCTTGTTGTATGTTACAGTGTGTTCTGAACGATAAGATAATCACCTCTTACCTAGCCTCGGAGGCCTCTGCTCTCTTATATCATGATTCATAGCCTATCTTCATATTTCATCACCCTGTACTCACTGTAGACATAAAAGAACATAGTAAACAGCTCCAACCATATCGCTGAACCACACATAGATCAGCTTGTGTGTCACACAACAGGACAGGACACAGTCTGTGTTGGGACACAGGATCAGAGACAACCCTGAGGTCACTGTTAACCGCGACACTCCCCGTGTGTCGAACCCGCCAAACCTTGCATCAGATTGACAGCTTTATTAGCTCTTCCTATTGGATAGCAGCTAATTAACGTGCTGTCTGTTCTGATTAAAGGAGGAGTGTTATAGTATGAGCCCTGGCCATCCGATAAGTGGTACAATATAACTGTGAATGGTCGGCCATTATTAAAGATGCGGCCATATAACTTCGGGGCAGCAGCTACAGTATCTTTCACACAGCCACCCAAAGGGATGGAGGGATGGATGGAGAGAGGGAGAGAGGGATAAGAGAGAGGGATGGAGGACCTTGATAAATGACTTCTAAATGACCCGCTGCTCGGATTCATCTGTTTCATCTGTTTATGGCCCCAGCTAAAATGAGAACCCCAATAAATACTGGCATGGATGTGTTGTTTATAGGGAAAGGATTTAACCAGACTGGGTAAGTAGAGGAAATGGCCTCGTATGGGGTTGTTCTTGCTAAGCTTGTACAGTGAGGGAAATTTGATCCCCTGCTGATTTTGTACGTTTGCCCACTGACAAAGAAATGATCAGTCTATAATTTTAATGGTAGGTTTATTTGAACAGTGAAAGACAGAATAACACAAAAAAATCCAGAAAAACACATGTGAAAAATGTTATAAATGGAATAGCATTTTAATGAGGGAAATAAGTATTTGACCCCTCTGCAAAACATGACTTAGTACTTGGTGGCAAAACCCTTGTTGGCAATCACAGAGGTCAGACGTTTCTTGTAGTTGGCCACCAGGTTAGCACACATCTCAGGAGGGATTTTGTCCCACTCCTCTTTGCAGATCTTCTCCAAGTCATTAAGGTTTCGAGGCTGATGTTTGGCAACTCGAACCTTCAGCTCCCTCCACAGATTTTCTCTATGGGATTAAGGTCTGGAGACTGGCTAGGCCACTCCAGGACCTTAATGTGCTTCTTCTTGAGCCACTCCTTTGTTGCCTTGGCCGTGTGTTTTGGGTCATTGTCATGCTGGAATACCCATCCACGACCCATTTTCAATGCCCTGGTTGAGGGAAGGAGGTTCTCACCCAAGATTTGACAGTACATGGCCCCGTCCATCGTCCCTTTGATGCGGTGAAGTTGTCCTGTCCCCTTAGCAGAAAAACAACCCCAAAGCATAATNGAATAATCGCACCAACTGTTGTCACCTTCTCACCAAGCTGCTTGGCGATGGTCTTGTAGCCCATTCCAGCCTTGTGTAGGTCTACAATCTTGTCCCTGACATCCTTGGAGAGCTCTTTGGTCTTGGCCATGGTGGAGAGTTTGGAATCTGATTGATTGATTGCTTCTGTGGACAGGTGTCTTTTATACAGGTAACAAACTGAGATTAGGAGCACTCCCTTTAAGAGTGTGCTCCTAATCTCAGCTCGTTACCTGTATAAAAGACACCTGGGAGCCAGAAATCTTTCTGATTGAGAGGGGGTCAAATACTTATTTCCCTCATTAAAATGCAATTCCATTTATAACATTTTTCACATGCGTTTTTCTGGATTTTTTTGTTGTTATTCTGTCTCTCACTGTTCAAATAAACCTACCATTAAAATTATAGACTGATCATTTCTTTGTCAGTGGGCAAACATACAAAATCAGCAGGGGATCAAATACTTTTTTCCCTCACTGTAGCAGACAATATGATGCTATAAGCTTGTTTTGAGTTTATAAAGATCTGCCACTGTCTGTTCTGTCAGGTATCTTCACTATAAATTGCAATACTTAACAGCCTAAAAGGGAAAGTTTAAAGGGATATCCACTTACCTTGGCTGTGTTTATGCTCATTTTGTATTTTGAGTGAAAGGGAAGGAAAGGGGGATACCTAGTCAGTTGTACAACTGAATGCCTTCAACTGAAATGTGTCTTCCGCATTTAACCCAACCCCTCTGAATCAGAGAGCTGCCTTAATGGCTGTAGTAAAAACATTATAGCTGTTTACTTTATAATAAACACAACATCATTAGTTCATGAATTGATTAATTAAAGTTTTGCAGATGTCCTTACAGTGTTTGTCTTCTCGTTTCCAGGGTTTCCCTTAGTGCCTGCATCCATTCACGCTGTGGCGAGGAAGAAGTATTTTGATGACAAGTGAGTAATGGTCCTCTGCAGTAGTATTGTAAATAAGCTGAGCAGCTGTGTGCTGGGCTGCAGTAAACAGATCTAGAAGGAGAAGAAGAATACTTCATTGTCTGTTTGTAGAGAGGGACTTGTTTAACGGCTAATGTTTCTCCTTCCTGTAGCTGCTGGATGAGTGTGGAGACCCACCTGCTCTACGTGGTCCACGGTCCCATCATGGCAGCGCTGCTCGTAAGTCACACCCTACTCAATTGAAATGCCTAAAGTGGACACTCAAGGCTACATCCTGTACAGCCTGGTCTCATAGACTAGACGTAACATAGCGAATGTAAATCCGGGGCACCGAAATTAGTATGATATGTTACATTTGGTATGGTTGCATAAGACAAAGTTACTGTATTCAAACGTCTAGGAACTCAAAAGGTTGCACATACGAATCTCATCACGGACAACTTTAACATTTTAGCTAATTAGCAACTTTTCAACTATAATAAACAATAATCTAAACGCAACAATTTCTAAGATTTTACTGAGTTACAGTTCATATAAGGACAGTCAATTGAAATACATTCATTAGACCTTAATCTATGGATTTCACATGACTGGACAGGGGTGCAGCCATGTGTGGGCCTGGGAGGGCATAGGCCCACCCACTTGGCAGCCAGGCCCACCCACTGGGGAGCCAGGCCCAGCCAATCACAATTAGTTTTTCCCCACAAAAGGGCATTATTACAGAAATATTCCTCAGCATCCCCCCCACCCCCCCTCAGACGATCCTACATGTGAAGAAGCCGGGCAGTCATGGGCTGGCGTGGTTACACGTGGTCTCTGGTTGTGAGGCCAGTTGGCTGTACTGACAAATTCTCTAAAACAACATTGGAGGCAGTTTATGGTAGAGAAATTAACATTCAGTTATCTGGCAACAGCTCTGGTGGACATTCCTGCAGTCAGCATGCCAATTGCACTCTCCCTCAAGACTTGAAACATCTGTGGCATTGTGTTGTGTATCAAAACATTTTAAAGTGGCCTTTTATTGTCCCCAACACAAGGTGGGTTAAGATCACTTGGTTCGTCAACTGTATGCAAGGTCTAACCGAAATTTGACTTCCTTTTTATCCCAACCCCTCCACATACAGTACCAGTCACAAGTTTGGACACACCTACTCATTCAAGAGTTTTTCTTAATTTTTACTATTTTCTACATTGGAGAATAATAGTGAAGACATCAAAACTATGAAATAACACATATGGAATCATGTAGTAACCAAAAAAGGTTTTTTGGTTACTACATCATTCCATATGTTATTTCATAGTTTTGATGTCTTCACTTCATTCTACAATGTAGAAAATAGTAAAAATAAAGAAAAACCTTTCAATGGTACTGCGTATATATACAGGTTGGAGAGGTTGGAGCAGGGGGCTGCCACACTGGGCGCACTTGGAGCAGTTGTTGTGGCAGGTTAAGTGCCTTGCTAAATGGCACAAAGGCAGGAAATGGCATCTAGGATTCTATACCAGCAACCCTGCACTTCCCGCCAGATTTTTCACGTCAGACTCGGGATTCAGACTGACGACCCTCACCTCTCCAACCGCTAGGCTACCTGCCACCCATATGGTTCATGGATTTTCTGCTAGATCAAAAGGTTGCCGTTGTTGGAGCTATAATCCTGTATTGTTATACTGTTGAATGTGCAACACATCAATCAAAGCAAATGGTTTCTCATGCTGGTGTTGAGACTTCCACAGTTCAGACAAAATCATTATAATCAGATTAGGTTGCAGCTCTTTCAGACACTGCAACCATTTTCAGCTGTTTATAAAACCCTTTCTTTCTTTTCTTTCCCAGGTGAATCTGTTCTTCTTGCTAAACATCGTGAGGGTGCTGGTTACTAAGCTGAGGGACACCCACCGGGCAGAGTCTAACATGTACATGAAGGCAGTGAGAGCTACCCTGATCCTGGTCCCTCTCTTGGGCATCCAGTTTGTCATCTTCCCCTGGAGGCCAGAGAACCGCCTGGCGGGGGAGGTCTACGACTACATCATGCATATATTAATGCATTACCAGGTAATGCCTACACCATGCATATATTACCAGGTAATGACTACACCATGCATTTATTACCAGCTAATGACTACATCATGCATATATTACCAGGTAATGCCTACATCATTCATGTATTACCAGGTAATGCCTACATCATGCAGATATTACCAGGTAATGACTACATCATGCAGATATTACCAGGTAATGACTACATCATGCAGATATTACCAGGTAATGACTACATCATGCATATATTACCAGATAATGACTACATCATGCATATATTACCAGGTAATGACTACATCATGCATATATTACCAGATAATGACTACATCATGCATATATTACCAGGTAATGACTACATAATGCATATATTAACACATTACCAGGTAATACTACTGATCGCTATGACTACATCATGCATATAAACTCAGCAGAAAAAGAAACATCCCTTTTTCAGGACCCTGTCTTTCAAAGATAATTCGTAAAAATCCAAATAACTTCACAGATCTTCATTGTAAAGGGTTTAAACAGTTTCCCATGCTTTTTCAATGAACCATAAACAATTAATGAACATGCACCTGTGGAACGGTCGTTAAGACACTAACAGCTTACAGACGGTAGGCAATTAAGGTCACAGTTATGAAAACTTAGGACACTAAAGAGGCCTTTCTACTGACTCTGAAAAACATCAAAAGAAAAATGCCCAGGGTCCCTGCTCATCTGGGTGAACATGCCTTAGGCAAACTGCAAGGAGGCATGAGGACTGCAGATGTGGCCAGGGCAATAAATTGCAATGTCCGTACTGTGAGATGCCTAAGACGGAGCTACAGGGAGACAGGACGGACAGCTGATCGTCCTTATAGTGGCAGATCACGTGTAGCACAGGATCGGTACATCCGAACATCACACCTGCGGGACAGGTACAGAATGGCAACAACAACTGCCCGAGTTACACCAGGAACGCACAATCCCTCCATCAGTGCTCAGACTGTCTGCAATAGGCTGAGAGAGGCTGGACTGAGGGCTTGTAGGCCTGTAAGGCAGGTCCTCGCCACACATCACCGGCAACAACGTCGCCTATGGGCACAAACCCACTGTCGCTGAACCAGACAGGATTGGCAAAAAGTGCTCTTCACTGATAAGTCACGGTTTTGTCTCACCAGGGGTGATGGTCGGATTCGCGTTTATCGTCAAAGGAATGAGCGTTACACCAAGGCCTGTACTGATCGATTTGGAGGTGGAGGATCCGTCATGGTCTGGGGCGGTGTGTTACAGCATCGTCGGACTGCGCTTGTTGTCATTGCAGGCAATCTCAACGCTGTGTGTTACAGGGAAGACATCCTCCTCCCTCATGTGGTACCCTCCGCAGGCTCATCCTGACATGGCCCTCCAGCATGACAATGCCACCAGCCACACTGCTCGTTCTGTGCGTGATTTCCTGCAAGACAGGGATGTCAGTGTTCTGCCATGGCCAGCGAAGAGCCCGGATCTCAATCCCTTTGAGCACTTCTGGGACCTGTTGGATTGGAGGGTGAGGACTAGGGCCATCCCCCCCAGAAATGTCAGGGAACTTGCAGGTGCCTTGGTGGAACAGTGGGTTTAACATCTCACAGCAAGAACTAGCAAATCTGGTGCAGTCCATGAGGAGGAGATGCACTGCAGTACTTAATGCAGCTGGTGGCCACATCAGATACTAACTGTTACTTTTGATTTTGACCTCCCCTTTGTTCAGAGACACATTTTTCAATTTCTGTTAGTCACATGTCTGTGGAACTTGTTCAGTTTATGTCTCAGTTGTTGAATCTTGTTATGTTCATACAAATATTTACACATGTTAAGTTTGCTGAAAATAGACGCAGTTGACAGTGAGAGGACTTTTTTTGCTGAGTTTATTACAAGGCATGACTACATCATGCATATATTACCAGGTAATGACTACATCCTGCATATATTAACACATTACCAGGTAATGCTACTGATCGCTATGACTAAATCATGCATATAGTAATGTATTACCAAGTAAATTATGCAACTGATGGTATGCCAGCAGCACAGTCCTTGCCAAAGCTCTGAGCTGACATACAGTAGGTTAATATTAGCGATAGTATCTGATGTTTGTTTGTTTTGCTTTTCCTCCAGGGGTTACTAGTGGCAACAATATTTTGCTTTTTCAATGGCGAGGTAAGCATTACTGTGCTAGCACAACTTTTCAGTAAAACTCAAGCAATATTTTTCTTCACTTCCCATTCAGTTCGACTCTTAGATAATTGGTTTGTTGAGGTACAGTTGACAGTATACAGTAACAATTTAAACTTGAACCTCTGAGGAACCCTTACCCTTTGGTAAAGTACATATTTAATTGACCCTTGAAGAACCCTTACCCCTTGGTAAAGTACAGTTTTATTTGAACCTTGAAGAACCCTTACCCCTTGGTAAAGTACAGTTTACACTTGAACCTCTGAAGAACCCTTACCCTTTGGTAAAGTACAGTTTTAATTGAACCTCTGAATAACCCTTACCCTTTGGTAAAGTACAGTTTTAATTGAACCTCTGAATAACCCTTACCCTTTGGTAAAGTACAGTTTTAATTGGCCATGTTGAGGGGAAGACAAGTCAGATACCATTGAAACAGCTCATCGCTGCCTGGTGGCGTTTCCAGGTCAACAGGTGGCCATCTTGTGCACCTGATAACACATTGATGAGTGACCCGTGGTTATAGAGTTGTCCCTAATGAGTGGGAGGGAGCGTCTCTGCTGCTGACTCCTGTACAGCAGCAAGGACAACAGCAGTAAGGCCATCTCAGATGAAGAGGAAAGAAGACAGACACTTGAACCTCTCTGGGGCGAATCACCCTTCCTGGCTGCCTGTCTGTCTGTCTGTTGTTCTGCCTGTCTGTCTGTCTGACTGTCCACCTGTCTGTCGCCCACTTAGCTCAGCCTGCAGTTGTTTGCTGTCTAGATTCACCAGTGGGCTCACCAACCCAGTTAGTTAATGTCATTCGTTGATAGAACGCATTTGATAGTTCAGGGGTTGCATACTGCTTGGCCAGAGACTAGGAGAAAGAGGGACTGACTGAGCATTTTCTTCGCTTGAGAAACTAGAAAACAAAAACAATACGCAGACCAAGATAAACTGAGACCTTATTTGAATACTCAGCATGAGGTGGTGTCTGGCACTGACAAAAACACAGCGAATTAACACAGCGTTCGTTCATTATCAGGCGCAGTGTTAAGTTATGTTTTATACATTGGAAATTATTTCTGGGCTGGGAAAACGGGTCAATCGTTAGCTCCTGCATGAGCAACCAGACCTCATCAGCGTCACTCCATCGGCTCCTGTAAACAAGTTCGACATGTCCAAAGAACAGATTCAGTTTCGGGGGGATAAAAGACACATTGACACAAAGTAATTGTTTTTTCGGTAGAGGAATGTTTGTTTGCTTTGCCACGTAATAGTTCGTACTGTCTCTGAGACATTCGTTTTTGGGGCTGAGTTCATTGCCTGACTTGATTCTGTGGCCAAACTGCATAGACCTAGGCTACGTTCCAAATGACACCCTATTCTCTATGGGCCCTGGTAGTGCACTACAGTATATATGGGAATAGGGTGCCATTTGAAACTTAGTCCTAACTACGCAGACTGTTGAATAGCTCTTTGTCAAGTTCAGCCAATGGGGGAAAAAGTTGTCCTTATTTTTATGTTTTCTAGGTTGTGTCTGAAATGGCACCCTATTCCCTATATAGTGCACTACTTTGGAACAGAGTACATTTAGTTGATACAAAGGAAAGAGAAACGTCTAGGTCCAGCTGCTGGTTTTGGCAGGAACAACGAGTATTACAAAACAAGAGTGAAAACAGTATACTAAAGAAAGATATGCGATTGGTCGCCTTTTTATTGTTTTGAATGCTCGTTGTTGATATGCTCTGCATCATTAGATCATGGGAGAGTGCAGTGTGTCCTGTCCTCATTTTCTCTCAGTAATTAGTGTGGCGTTGTTCAGGAATTAGACATTCCTTGTTCTGGGTCAGCCCGTTCTTTTGAGTTAACTATTGGCTCTATTCATTCCGTATCACGAACGTTCAGCGTTACGGCGTGATTGATATTTAAAGGCAATGTTCCCTCGTTAGCTGTGATTGCATTCACTATAAACGTCAGCTCAATCGGAAATTACCTTTACATCTTTTATGGCACATTCTGTAACTCTTCAGCGATACAGATTATAATAATTATTATTATTGAATAGGGCCCTATGTCACACACTGCTTTGATTTACATTTTTAGACTGCACACTTTTCATGCAGTATAGCATTATCACACAAGATAACGCTCCTTAATCAGATTGGTGCTGTGCTCAATAATTTTATATTCTCATAATGTAAAATGTACAAACAAAAAGCAGATTATCTAGCCTAAATGGACACTTATGTTCATGTGTCTCTTTTCAAAAGTGCCTACCTATTGTTTAAATGCCTCAAGCTACTCAACCTGCAATAAACAGTGAGGAAGGAAGTAATGACAGGAAATGGGAGCTTAGATTGTGATTGAATTCAGTTCTTGCCAAATTCATATCTACAAACTTCCATTAACATGTATCAAATCAATCCACATTTCCTCAGCTGTCACATTAAATTGAGTTAATGATCATGCATATTGATGAAAGTGTGTGGTTAGGAACTAAAATGCCTAACGCACTATGTAACCTAATTCTTACACACTCACATGCACACACACATTAAAAACAAACAAATATACTATGGAACGCGGTTTGGGTCTTTGCGTGTCAAAAAATATACACGTCAAATAACAGTGTTACGTTTCAAATATGAATGTTGACCAATCAGGACCTGAATATGACTGCACGTCACATAATAATTTAACACGTTCATACATTTTTTACGTAGTTATTACACACTGATTACACTATCAGTCGTATTTCATATGTCACAACGATTCATCGATACGTATGCTATGATGCTGGTAAAGTTGTCTCGCGCACCTAATGTGCTGGTCATAAAAAAAGCTAGTTAGCTGATGGATGCAAACAATGTTTTCCCCCCAAAACATAGCAAAACGACATCTGTTTCAGTAGCTATATAGTTAGCTAGCTATATATAGCTAGCTAACTATATAGCTAGGTGTCATAATCTAAAACCCTAATTTATAAGACAGTTCTTATTTGATTAATGGTGGTCGGACCCATCTATGTGAACATAGCCACAATAAGGATTAGCCACAATAGTGGATTTTGCAGTTTGCCTTCAAAATAAAGGTTTGTCATTGACAGTGATGCAAATGAATACAAATAGTAGAATTATGCCATAATTTAATAGATCATGCTAAACGAGTTTGGAATGTTGTTATATAAAATCAACAAAAGACAATCATTTGTTAATTTGACAAAAATATGTTGAAATCGCACTGCATGTATTATACTTTAGAATTGCATTGTGGGCATACTTATTTCACTGTACAGCCTTAACTATGGATTGTGGATGAATGACATGGGGTATCAGTCTACTCAGTGACACCCATAGGACATTAGCGTTGTAATTTGTACATTTATAATTAGTAGGTTTTGTTATCTGTTTTAACAAACTTTTTTTTATGTTCAGTCATGTGAAAAAGTAAGTACACCCCCTGGAAAGTAGTCTTTTTCTTCTTTTTTTTACATATTTGGACAGATGTAATCTTCACTTCAACACTATTGACAGATAAAGGTAACCTAATTTAACAAATGACAGTGAAAGATTATACTTTGCAGTCATTTATTCATAAAAAAATCTACAGAAATGCAATTTCATAGTGCAGAAAAAATAAGTACACCCTAGCTTCAATAGCTTGTGTTACCTCCTTTGGCTGAAATAACTTAATGTAGCCGTTTCTTGTAACTGTCTATCAGTCTCTTACATCGACTGGGAGGAATTTTTGCCCACTCTTCTTTACAGTACTACTTCAATTGTGTCATGTTTGAGAGCTTTCTTGCATGCATAGCCCACTTCAAGTTCCCCCACAGCATTTCGATAGGATCTGGGCTTTGACTCCATAACCCTCCATTTCTTCTTTTTAAGCCATTCTGTTGCAGCTTTGCTTTTGTGTTTTGGATTTTTGTACTGTTGCAAGATCCATGTTCGGTTCAGCTTCAGCTTTTTGGCAGATGGCCTCACATTCTCCTCAATAATTATCTGGTACAATATATAATTCATGGTTGACTCAATGATGGCAAGTTGGCCAGGCCCTGAGGCAGCCCCAAACCATAATGCCACCGCCTCCATGCTTTACGGTTGGTATGAGGTTCTTCTGTTCAAAGGCATTGTTTCATTTTCGCCAAACATGGCGTCTGGCATTGCGGCCAAACAACTCCATCTTTGACTCATCTGTCCAGAGCACATTGTTCCAGTAGTCTTGGTCTTTACCCAGGTGTTGTCTGGCAAACGTCAGTCGTGTCTTAATATTCTTTTTTGAGAGCAGAGGCTTCTTCCTTCCTGACATCCCATGTAGGCCAAGTTTGTGCAGTCTCTTTCTGACAGTTGACTCAAGCACTTCGACATTGATTGTGGCAAGAGAGGTCTGTAGATCCTTTGATGTTACCCTGTGGTTTTTAGAGACTTCTATAAGCTTCTTTCGGGTCAGCTCTTGGGCTGAATTTGGTGGGACGACCTGTCCTAGGTAGATTGCCTGTGGTCTGGAATTTTCTCCATTTGTAGATGAACCGTCGGACAGTGGAATGATGTACTTCGAATTGCTTGGAAATGGATTTGTAACCCCTCCCAGACTCACAAGCATCAATAATCTTTCTTCTGAGGGCCTCGGGTAGGTAATTTGATCTTGGCATGACATGTTACCACACACCCATATGGTTAAGACCAAACCAGACCAAGTTTCTAATCTTTATGGAAGGCTGGACCCTCCTTAATTTCTCTCTAATGATTTTCTAATCATTTGCACCAATTTTAGCCATTTTATGTGATAGTAAAGGTAGGGGTGTACTAACTTTTTCTGCATAAGGAAAATGCATTTATTTTATTTGATTTTATTTTAATTTCATAACATAAAAAAACATTGTGATTTGTTAAACTGGGTTACCTTTATCAATGAATGTGGTGGGAATTTAGCTCCATGTGTTCAAAAATGTTAAAAACATTTATAAATAATATTTTCCAGGGGGTGTACTTACTTTTTCACATCACTGTATATAGATTTGGGGTGTGGTGTTCATATCAGCCCTTGGGTTTCCAACCACACCTGCACACTGTCTTTTATTTTATTTGTTTATATCTGTATTGTTGTCTGTCACTTGTTTTCTTTGGTGGAAAAAAAGGGAGGGGGGGCTGTGTGATGACAGTGAGGTACAAACAGGCTATGTGTATTTGTTCTATGCACCTGTCCCTGCCTAATGAGTCTATCACCCCCTGTATGTCTATAAAACCCTAATGAAGGCAACAGCTGAAATGCATTGATTTAATTAATAAAGAAGCTTTTATGAAATGTACTTCCATTGTCCTCCAAGAGTAGCTAAATATGGTTGTACCCTCTCTCTCTATGAGTGTGTGTGTGTGTGTGTTTATGCATTTGCATGTTTACTCACCTATTAGAGAATACAGTTTATAATCTGAATGTCCCTTTTTCTCAGGTGCAGGCGGCTCTGAAGCGACAATGGATTCAGTACAAGGCCCAGTGGGGTCAGAGACGGAGGGACCACTGCTCCATGCGCTCTACCTCCTACACCGCCACATCAATCACTGAGGTGCCCGCCTTCATGTACCACCACGACTGCAACAGCGAACACTTAAACGGCAGACACACCTCTGAGGACTCTGAGCTGGTGGCTCTTAAGACAGGGGAGACGTACGCCTGACAAGCGGGAGGCAGTCTGAGTGTCGGAGGAGAGAAGAATTAGTAGATGAACCAAGATGGAGACATTTCTCTAATATCCCGCCGCAGTTCCACATTTCATAGATAGAACGGGTGGGTTCAGCCCCAGACTGTGAAGGAAAAGGCAGTGTGTGTCTGGACAGTGATATCTCTCCCATGAGTTGGCCAATGATGGCTGATTCTTCATTTACATGACGTTGCTGCTGCTATGGCTGCTTATTAAAAACACTAAGATATACAGTACATGAAACGGGAGCCGCATATGAAATGTGGCGCGTCCTTAAGCTGCTATCTGTGGGACTCTTCCCACACATCATGGGAATGTTAAGGATGATGTTGATGTTGATGATGATGATGATTATAATGATGATGAAGAAGAAGAAGATTATGATGATGATGATTAGAATGACGATGATGATGATTAGAATGATGATGATAATGGTGATGATGAAACTGTATTGTTGCTTTGCCTATACCAAAGGGTGTGTGGGGTTGGGCTGCCAGTATGAGAGGCATGCTCTGTGTGAACTGAATCCAACACTGAAGAGATCCCCTGAAGGTCACATACTGACGGACAGCACAGTGCATGTGTGTGTGTGTCCATGGCAACACAAGCGGTCAATGGTTTAAAAGGCTCCCTGTGCCTAAGCTCTGGAATCCTGTACATAATAGTTCACCACTTTCACTTTAAAAGTGTCAAAATGTGTTTTAGAGGATTTTATTTTTCGGACAACATTTTTTTTTTCTTGCCAACGACTTGCTCTTTAAATACTTTCTGTCTGTTTCGTGAAGCTAGCGAGCTCCTCCAGACTGCTTACAGCTGCTGACTGTGCTTGCGGTGTGTTTCTGTCACAAGGCCTGTATTTAAAGAGTGCAGAAGATACAGAACGCCTTGATATGGGCTCAAAAGAGAAAGAGTAAAAAGGATTGGTTAAATTAGAATAAAAATAAAGACAGACTGAATCGCATAGGTAACGTGTTTAGCAGACACATTTTTGAGTATCACCTGGCTCTTGAGACTATTTTCAGTGAAATAGTCTATATATTGGTTGATGTGTCCATTTGCCAAAAGGTCTAATGTGAAGCTTCTAGCATTCCACAATAATCGTTATTTTATGTTTTGTGCTTAAATGAAAGCCATTCCAATATGGTGAAATGATTTTCTCTATGTCATATCAGTTATGAATAGAGAGGGAGGAGAGAAGAAAAAACAGTATGGTTACCTGCATAGTGTTGATATATCAATAAAAATAATCATATAAACAATAACAATATACAATTTTTTAAAGAAAAGTCTTGACAATCTAGGCCTATGGAAGATGTTTCAAGTTATAACCCTCGTTTCCCCAGGCGATTATCTATATCGAAAACATAATTAGTAGCATCCTTCTATTGTACAGAATCTGTCAAATGTGAAGAAAATCATTCTAATTGAGGGCTATTTGAAAGATTCTGTTGTCATTTCTCTTGTGTGAATATTACAGTGTATTTTCATTCACTGTTTGTTTTCATACACCTACTATATTATGGCCTTAGATTATCATGATCTAAGATCCTAGATGAAGGCATTTCAGTCAGGGGTCAATTCAATCCGTAGCGCAGAATATCTGAATTGAGCGTAGTGAGGAATCCCTTGCTCTTAGCCAATCTGCTAGTCCAGGCTAATTTCTAGGAGTGTGCTTTTGCTTTTATGTCACAAAGGCTGTTCTAGGGAGTCAGGAATAGAAACAGAATCTCAAGAGATATCTTAAATGAGGTTATAACTCCTATTTACCTTCTGTTTCTCAGAAATCCTCATCT
Organism: Hucho hucho; assembly: GCA_003317085.1. Taxonomy (NCBI): domain Eukaryota; kingdom Metazoa; phylum Chordata; class Actinopteri; order Salmoniformes; family Salmonidae; genus Hucho; species Hucho hucho. The sequence goes on from QNTS01005428.1 coordinate 60,097, forward strand.
CCACCTAATCTCAAATGTATTCCTTGTAGGTTGCGCAACCATAACAGATTCCTAAATTGGAAAACCAATCTAAACCATTGAAATACTGTTTTGTATTGAGTTAAGATGTGTGTGAGCGTTCGTGTGTGTGCGAGCGTGCGTGTGTATGTGTGTTCATGTTTATCAGTGTGTAAAATGGAGCTAGTGAAGCATGAGCCTTGGGGCCTTCTGATGTTTACATTATTCCCATCTTCACATTAACGGTGTTTAAAGATGGACATCTGCTATGATTTATCTCCAGGGGACTTTCAGAAACTAAGAACAGCTCTGATCTGGATATAGTGGACACAGAAAAAAAGAGTTCCATAAGGGTTCTTCTGCTGTCCCCATATAACCCTTTTTGGTTCCAGGTAGAGACCTTTTGGGTTCCATGTAGAACCCTCAATGGAAAGGGTTCTACATGGAACCCAAAAGGGTTATACCTGGAACCAAAATGTTTTTTTCAACACGTTCTCTTAATGGGGACAGCCCAAGAACCCTTTTAGGTTCTAGATAGCACATTTCTTTCTAAGAGTATAGCACTATGCTAGATAGATACCAAGACTTTAGTAGGGTACCGAGCACAGCCAAGGGGACTCATTTATAACATGTTTTTTACCCATATTTAATCCTAAATTGTGCATACAACAAAATCCACAGCAACAATGTGATTTATACATCTCAAACAATTTATAAATGAGGCCTCAGGTGCCCAGACCCATAGCAGACTAGTCTGGATTTGAATGCCGAAGACACATCTTCCTTTGGGGACAATCAAGCTTATCTTACCTTAGACACTGTCACACTTATGTGCCAATCTAATCAATTCCTATTAGGCCAAGATCAAATAAATCTTTACACTTACGCCAATGTTTATACTGAATCCAATGTCTTTGCTGTTGTGGGGCCATCACGGAAGAGACAGAGACAATCAGTTTGAAATGGGAGAAGGCCATTAGATGAGGTCTCAATAGGCTCTATTCAATCTGGATTCAGGAAGTTCAGCGATCCAGATTGAATAGAAACCTAAGAGCTAATTCTGTCTGTTTGATATCAGAGAAGGTGTTAACCACTGTGAAGTCTTATAGATTATTTAAAAAGGTTTTGATCCATATTTTAAGGTTGATTTGTTCTGGATATGAACACAATGTTAAGGTTGTTTTTTTTCTTCATTTGGAGGAAGATGAATATTTCTGTATATTTAGTATGTTCATGGCTATATTGTCCAGTGCCCATGTCAACATGACCGCAGAGTTTGTGTAATAGATGTGAAATGTTTTGACCACTGTTTTTGGTTCTTTTGTTTCGCTTGTGTTTGGCTCTCGACCTCTAAGCTCTTTGTGTGACGTTACTTCAAAGAAGAGAAAAACTGTTTTTTTTATGCACAAATCGACCAGCTTTTTGTTTGAAAGCTATTGCAATCAGAAATATATTGGAAAAGATTCTCTGTTATTTCTTTCTTTCTTGCACGATAACAGGTAACCTCTAGTACTTCAGAACAAACTTATTGTGTGTGTGTGTGTGTTTGAAAAGGAGCAGAAAAATATGGTTTTAAAAGTTAAAAAATACCTCATTACCGATGTACCTTCTCAGCGGACAACAAACAATCCTCACTGTATTATTTGTCTATAAAAATGGCCCCACTAAATTATTTAGGCGTACTTTGATATCTAGTGTCCTTTATGGAAAAATACACATTTCAAGGTTCAGAAGATTTGCGTGGTAAGTATGTGAGGGAAATTATGAATATTGTTTGACTTAATTTATATTCCTACTCTCTCATTCATCAACTGTCGTACAGTAATGCTTTTGAGACCCATTATACAACACAAAGTCTCAAATGGCATTCTATTCCCTACATAGTGCACTACATTTGACGAGGGCCAAAAGAGCTCTGGTCAAAGTAGTGCAATATGGAAGGAATAGGGGCCATTTGAGACGCAGACAAAGTCTGGGCACATCAGAGCTCAGTTGTCCTCTGAAAAGGACAGTTCTTCTCATCAGTAGACTCTGGTAAAGGCTGTTATCATCCTAAAAGGGAAAGCTTTTGCTTTTCTAAGAGCCCCCGCAACTATAGGGTGTCTATAACATGAAGTACAATTTCAAGGCCTGTTGGTTCCTAAGCACAGCTAAAAAGGAAAAAGCATTCCGCCCCCATATTCATAGCATTGTGTGTTTGTAAACCCATAATAAGTCAGTCGCAATGAAGTTGGATTTGTAAAGCCATTCCAATAATATTATTCAAATTGCTGTTTTACAATACTTATACAGGCAAACCCCAACCCATCAAAAGGAATCATTAAATGAGTGTTCAACTTGAAACTGGTGGTGAATTCACCATGCCTGTAAAGTTTCATGAAAATAATCTGAATCTGAATCTTAGCATTCAAACTAAGTAAGAGTAGACCTACAGTACCAGTCAAAAGTTTGGACACACCTAGTCATGGGTTTTTCTTTATTTGACTATTTTCTACATGGTAAAATAATAGTGAAGACATCAAAACTATGAAATAACACATATGGAATCATGTTGTAACCAAAAAGTGTTAAACAAATCAAAATATATTTTATATTTGAGATTCTTCAAAGTAGCCACCTTTGCCTTGATGACAGCTTTACACACTCTTGGCATTCTCTCAACCAGCTTCACCTGGAATGCTTTTCCAACAGTCTTGAAGGAGTTCCCACGTATGCTGAGCATTTGTTGGCTGCTTTTCCTTCACTCTGCGGTCCAACTCATCCCAAACCATCTCAACTGGGTTGAGGTCGGGTGATTGTGGAGGCCGGGTCATCTGATGCAGCACTCCATCACTCTCCTTCTTGGTCAAATATCAAGTCAAATCATATTTGATTGGTCACATACATATGTTTAGCAGATGTTATTGCGGGTGTAGCGAAATGCTTGTGTTTCTAGCTCCAACAGTGCAGTAATATCTAACAAGTAATCTAATTTTTTTTTAACAACAATACACACAATACACACAAATCTAAAGTAAAGGAATTAAGAATATATAAATATTTGGAGCGGCATAGACTAAAATACAGTAGAATAGAATAGAATACAGTATATACATATGAGATGAGTAATGCAAAATATGTAGACATTATTAAAGTGGCCAGTGGTTTCAAGTCTATGTATATAGGGCAGCAGCCTCTAAGGTGCTAGTGATGGCTATTTAACAGTCTGATGGCATCTCGGTCCCAGCTTTGACACACCTGTACTGACCTTGCCTTCTGGATGATAGCGGGGTGAACAGGCAGTGGCTTGGGTGGTTGTTGTCGTTGATGATCTTTTTGGCCTTCCTGTGACATCCGGTGCTGTAGGTTTCCTGGAGGGCAGGTACCGTAGTTTGCCCCCTGTGAATTAAGAATATATAAATATTTGGAGCGGCATAACAACCTGGAGGTGTGTTGGGTCATTGTCCTGTTGAAAGCGCAAACCAGATGGGATGGCGTATCACTGCAGCCATGCTGGTTAAGTGTACAATTGGCCCAACGTCACCCAGGTTAGGGTTTGGCCGGGGTAGGCCGTCATTGTAAATAAGAATTTGTTCTTAACTGACTTGCATAGTTAAATAAAGGTTAAATAAAAAAGTGTGCCTTGAATCCTAAATAAATCACAGACAGTGTCACCAGCAAAGCACCCCCACACCATCACACCTCCTCCTCCATGCTTCACGGTGGGAACTACACATGCGGAGATCATCCATTCACCTACTCTGCGTCCCACAAAGACACGGTGGTTGGAATCAAAAATCTCAACTTTGGACTCATCAGACTAAAGGACAGATTTCCAACGGTCTAATGTCCATTGGTCGTGTTTCTTGTCCCAAGCAAGTCTCTTCTTATTATTGGTGTCCTTTAGTGGTGGTTTCTTTGCAGCATTTCAACCATGAAGGCCTGATTCACGCAGTCTCCCCTGAACAGTTGATGTTGAGATGTGTCTGTTGAACTTTGTGAAGCATTTATTTGGGCTGCTATTTCTGAGGCTGGTAACTCTAATGAACTTATCCTATGCAGCAGAGGTAACTCTGGGTCTTCCTTTCCTGTGGCGGTCCTCATGAGAGCCAGTTTCATGAGAGCCAGTTTCATCATAGCGATGGTTTTTACGACTGCACTTGAAGAAACTTTCAAAGTTACGAATTGACTGACCTTCATGTCTTAAAGTAATGATGGAATGTTGTTTCTCTTTGCTTATTTGAGCTGTTCTTGCCATAATATGGACTTGGTATTTTACCAAGTTGGGCTATCTTCTGTATACCACCCCTACCTTGTCACAACACAACTGTTTGGTTCAAAGAAAGAAAGAAATTCCACAAATTAACTCTTGTAGAAAATAGTAAAAATAGAGAAAATCCCAGGAATGAGTATGTGTATCCAAACCTTTGACTGGTACTGTATCTGAGAGACCGGACACAGACATACATAGATAAACCCAGGGTGCAGAAAGGGACTCAAAATTGCTTGTTGTTGTTCTCTTCCTGTTGGTTGCGCATCTCTGTGTCCCCTAGTCTAGCCTCCCACGCTGAGACGCCAGACCCAACCACGTCTCCTCTCGTTCCCTCCTCGGCCCTCTGACACGGGCTAGTAAACTACAGTCCAGACTCCTCTCTCTCCCATCCTCCCTCCTTCCTTCCTTCCTTCCTTCCCAAGGCTGTAATATTTTCACCTGTTACGCAATCATTCCAACTCAGTGATCCTAGCGGTATGGGTCTGTATAAATGTCTTATTTTGGGTATACAGCATTTCACGTGACCACAAAACATTGTTTAATTGGGATTGTCTCATGACTGGACCTGCATCAGTCTATTGTTGCGCTAAGCTTCTGGTCTTCACTGAGCATTGACCCCAACATGAGCTGCTAATGGTTATACAGTTTTAACCTGTAGGTTACCATGGATAAGGTGACCACAGAGGAGTAATCATGTACAATGTACTTTGGAATTTTACCTCACACCAATGTTTACAGAACCTCCCCTGTTGATGGTTTAAGCTGTAAATGCTTCATGCATTGCTGCCTCTCAAAACTCAATGTCATAGTGTCCCATCTGCTGTGAATGCACAGCACCTGATTGCCTTTGGCATTACATTCATATTGGAGAAGATCTGTACAACCAATCATGGATCTAATAACGGAAGTCTTTCGCAAGTGTTCATGTAACAGCCTACAATCAGTTTGTGTGAGAGTGCAACTATTTATTTTCTTCAATATTTTTTATGTAGTAGTTTTATTTTGTGCTTCCTCCATATGTTGGCGTTGTTAGCCCCCTGCTGAGATAACGGTTCTCCTACCAAACACATGTGTGCATGTGTGTGTGTGTAGTGTGAGGAGACACCTGTTCTTTCCACTTCCACGTCTGATAGATGTTGTCAATCTGGTCGTCACTGTCTGGGGACGCTAGAAACGACTGAGTTATGATGCTCTTCTAACTGCAAATCACACATTCTGACCTTCCCCCCCAAAGGCAGGATCTGCCTCCCAAATAGAACCCTATTCCCTAGATACACTCTTAGAAAAAAGGGTTCCAAAAGGGTTCTTTGGCTGTCCCCATAGGATAATCATTTTTGGTTCCAGGTAGAACCCTCTGTGGAAAGGGTTCTAAATAAAAAAAACAAAAGGTTCTACCTGGAGCCAAAAGGGTTCTACCTGGAACCTTTTAGGTTCTAGATGGCACCTGTTTTTCCAAAAGTGTAGTGCACTACTTTTGACCAGAGCCCATAGGGCTTTGGTCAAATGTAGTGCACTATGTAGGGAATAGGGGGGCCAGTTGAGATGCAGACAGACAGCGATATGATGTAGGGACGATATGACAGTAGGGTAACCTCCTGCTTCGCTTACAGATGTCAACAACAACAATCTGACATTACAGCCTCTCCCTACTGTGTAAACATTATGTTGCCATAGATAGACTTCTTTAATCTATTGTGTAATTTTACACAATGACAAAATAAGATGCACAAATGCCATAAAAACCCATTGCCATCGACTAAGGTGGAACACACCCCTCTGTTACATCAGAGCTTTGGCTTGCTTGTGATCCCATCCCTCCGTTTTGAAGTGCTTGCTCTATTATTCAGGAAACACAATATAATAACACCGTTATTGGATTTTAAATGGCACTTGATGGTGTGTGTCACACTGTCAAATTAGCATCCCTCAGATGTCTTCTCATACCTTGAACTCCCTCTTTACGGATTATAATACAATTCACACGGCGTAATCATCAACAATGACCTAAGTAACATAAATCCTTTGATATTTAAGCAGGTTACTACAATACACTTGGCGTGATAATCATCATTGAGCATTCTGATTTAAATCCTTTCATATTAAGTGGAAGTGATTCAACATTGCCCACCAGAGCACCCCTTAATCCACTTATGTAACGTTTACTTTCAATTTATAATACCATATTTTTTTAGGGCATGTATTTGTAAAGCAGGAGATGAGACAAAAGACCAACAAACATCGGAGACTGGGCTGAAAGCCTGCCATTCATAATCAACCTACTGCTGCCATTCATAATCAACCTACTGCTGTCATTCATAATCAACCTACTGCTGCCATTCATAACCAACCTACTGCTGCCATTCATAATCAACCTACTGTTGCCATTCATAATCAACCTACTGTTGCCATTCATAATCAACCTAGAGTACTGCTGCCATTCATAATCAACCTACTGCTGCCATTCATAACCAACCTACTGCTGCCATTCATAATCAACCTACTGCTGCCATTCATAATCAACCTAGAGTACTGCTGCCATTCATAATCAACCTAGAGTACTGCTGCCATTCATAACCAACCTACTGCTGCCATTCATAACCAACCTACTGCTGCCATTCATAATCAACCTACTGTTGCCATTCATAATCAACCTAGAGTACTGCTGCCATTCATAATCAACCTAGAGTACTGCTGCCATTCATAACCAACCTACTGCTGCCATTCATAACCAACCTACTGCTTTGAAACTGCACGAGTGGTACAATGTAATAGGATTAGTTTTTACTTAAAGTGCCAATATATAACTTTCTGAGCGACTCGACCAAATTCACATAGGAATGGGAGATATAGATTTATCATTCTACTTGAAAGCAAGTCTAAGAAGCATTATATATGTTCTATGTGCACTATTTCGGTTTTGTACACCAGCTTCTAACAGCTGAAAGAACCTTATGTTTGGTCATGGAAAATATAATTCACAGCGGTTTAGATGGTCTAATGACTCTCTATACTATGCTGGTTTATTTTGTCACATAAACTGAAATTAGGCTAACTATTTTTAGCAACCAGGCAATGTCGGAGCGATTTCTGCATAGCGCAGCTTCATGGGAAGTATTATTCTCTTGCTGCAACGTCTACATCCCAAATGAAACCCTATTCCCTTTATAGTGTACTACTTTTTACCAGGGCCAATAGGGTTGCACCCAGTCAGACAGGAACAGAGAGGACACAGAAAACTGTGAGCTATTTAGAGATGGTGAATGTTCCAGTACTACGATATTACACTATTAAGAGATACTGAATGTTCCAATACTACGATGATACACTATTTAGAGATGACAAATGTTCCAGTACTACGATGATACACTATTTAGAGATGTGGAATGTTCCAGTACTACGATGATAAACTATTTAGAGATGTGGAATGTTCCAGTACTACGATGATAAACTATTTAGAAATTCTGAATGTTCCAGTACTACAATGATACACTATTTAGAGATGCTGAATGTTCCAGTACTACGATGATAAACTATTTAGAAATTCTGAATGTTCCAGTACTATGATGATACACTATTTAGAGATGACGAATGTTCCAGTACTATGATGATACACTATTTAGAGATGCTAAATGTTCCCATTACTACCATATGATAATATTTAGAGATGCTGAATGTTCCAGTACTACGATGATACACTATTTAGAGATGAAGAATGTTCCAGTACTATGATGATACACTATTTAGAAATTCTGAATGTTCCAGTACTATGATGATACACTATTTAGAGATGCTGAATGTTCCCATTACTACCATATGATAATATTTAGAGATGCTGAATGTTCCAGTACTACGATGATACACTATTTAGAGATGCTGAATGTTCCAGTACTACGACGATACACTATTTAGAGAAGCTGAATGTTCCAGCACTACGATGATACACTATTTAGAGATGCTGAATGTTCCGGCACTACGATGATACACTATTTAGAGATGCTGAATGTTCAGGCACTACGATGATACACTATTTAGAGATGCTGAATGTTCC
>QNTS01005429.1:64507-77007 GCA_003317085.1 Hucho hucho
GGTTTGGTAATACTGAGGGTTTGGTAATACTGAGGGTTTGGTAATACTGAGGGTTTGGTAATACTGAAGGTTTGGTAATACTGAGGGTTTGGTAATACTGAGGGTTTGGCAGGAGAAGACAAAACAGAGCAAGAAAGAAAGAAAAGAAGAGAAGCAGAGGAGTGTGTGTGTTGGATTTTGATGTTTTATTTGATATACTTATTCATTTTTATTTTCATATTATTGCACGTCTCATGGATGGGAGGAGGGGAAAGGGGGACATGTTTTTCTGTCACCAGCAGAGTTGAGTGAAGTAGAGTCATTATAATTTTTTATAATGGGAACAAAACTTTGTGTGTATTCCAATCCTTGTCAGTGCATTGCCAGACTTGCCCCATTCCGTTTGAGTGCTGGTTCTAGTTCTGTTTATTGCATTGAGGACCACACAGCAGTTTTGAAATAGGATAACACATTTCTATGACCTGAAATGACTGCAGATGCTTAGGTACCTATCTGACTTCCAAACAGCCCAAAGTTAGTTACAATTATGCGTATTATTTTAAAACCTTGAATTCCTATTTTATTTACTCCTAAAATGCTCCTATAACAAGAGTTCATATTCACTGTTCACGTGTAGAGACAAAACTATTTGGGATAAAACTGATGACTTGTTATATCTCATAAAACACACAGGCAGATACTTATTTTTTTATTTTTAAATATGCAGAAAGCGTTTATATTTTGTATATAACTGTAATTATCAACCGATTGTGTTTTTTCTCACTCCAAATCGTGCAATTTACTGAGATTTATGTGTTAGTAAAAACCAATGGAATAAAACTATTGGCAACATTATTTCCTGTGATGTGTTTTCTTCTTTTCTCAGGCTTGTGGTGATGATCAGTAATATTAGAACCAGCTATGAGAAAGAGAGAGGGGGGGGGGGGGTAGAGAATTGACAAAAAAAAACAGAGCAAACTAGAATGCTATTTGGCCCTAAACAGAGAGTACACAGTGGCAGGATACCTGACCACTGTGACTGAACCAAAATTAAGGAAAGCTTTGACTATGTACAGACTCAGTGAGCATAGCCTTGCTATTGAGAAAGGGTGCCGAAGGCAGACCTGGCTCTCAAGAGAAGACAGGATGTGCACACTGCCCACAAAATGAGGTGGAAACTGAGCTGCACTTCCTAACCTCCTGCCAAATGTATGACCATATTAGAGACACATATTTCCCTCAGATTACACCGACCCACAAAGAATTCGAAAACAAATCCAATTTTGATAAACTCCCATATCTACTGGGTGAAATACCAGCGTGCCATCACAGCAGCAAGATTTGTGACCTGTTGCCACAAGAGAAGGGCAACCAGTAAATAAACACCATCGTAAATACAACCTAAATTTATGTTTATTTATTTTACCTTTTGTACTTTAACTATTTGCACATCGTTACAACACTGTATATAGACATAATATGACATTTGAAATGTCTTTATTCTTTTGGAACTTTTGTGAGTGTAATGTTTACTGTTCATTTTTTATTGTTATTTCACTTTTATTTATCATCTACTTCACTTGCTTTGGCAATGTAAACATGTTTCCCATGCCAATAAAGCCCTTAAATTGAAATTGAATTGAGAGAGAGAGAGAGAAGCTCAAACACTCACTATTCTAATCAAAAGTCTTTGTCATGAACTATTGATAGATTCATTGTGCGTGTCCCAACTCTTCCAGATACTTTGGAATGTTGAACTTTCATGTATTTTACATTACATTTCATTATATAAAATTATGGTATTTTTTTAAATCTATTTACTGTTTAGTGTTTTAACTGTTAAATAAAGAAGCTCCCAACTGTTGTCTGTGATATACCAGACAGTCGAGTGACTAGTTGTGACTCAGCTATTTAAGCCGATAGTTTTGCATGACACAGGCACATGTTTCAGGGTAGAAACTAGCTCCACTATCTTTGAATCCTTTATGCAAATGATGTACAAGAAATCACCCTACAGCGGAGAATTGAGGAGCCTAGTAGTGGTGACGAGAGACATTTACAATAAGAGGAAACTGGTGGCCCTGACCAGAACACAGAAGACCTGTCATTAACATAGAACAGTGTGATTGCTGATCATGTGCATGGCCCAGTGTAGTGGACAGTAAACTCGCATAAAACTCAAGTTAAAATTTTTGTGAATAGGTGTCAGGGACATATGTAATTGTAATAGAAGTGTTTGAAAGAATACATGAAAAGGACAAAGCAATACACACATTTTTATTACAAATATATCCATAGGTAAAAAAACGAAAAATACTAAATGTAATTCTATATACTGAGTTGATAAACAATATACAGCTTGATACAAGTTTTGCCGATATCAACTCAAGAGTTCAAAAATTATATTTGCTTACTTTGTCCAAGAAAATACAATGTCTTTGTCCCCCCAAAAGTATTAAAATCTGGTGGCATCAGGTAGCTGTGGGCTTGCAGCACCAGTTAAATGCTACAGAATCAGATAATAATTCTGACCTTGGTTGAGTTGTGCATGACTACCTACACATTCTGTTACTAAATATTGACACGATGAGTCTTCAGTTCACAGTGATAGATAGAGGCAGGCCAAGGGCTCGATTCATTCCGTATCGCTATAGCGCGCCTGAAATGAAAGATAATTTCCGATTAAACCGACGTATGCAGCGTCAGCCGTGATTATAGTCTACACAAAACCAGGAACATTGCCATCAAATTTCTATCGCGTTTTATTGGCGATACAGATTACATCGAGCCCTAAGCAGCCACGCATAGAGTTCTGCAATACTTTTAATTAAAATTCACTTTCTGAATACAAATTCAAAAGGATTTTAATTTAAATGAAATTTCCTGTTGGCACTAGTATGGCTCCAGCCAGGTAGTCCACTGAGGATTTTGATTTGGTCAAACCTCAGCTCTCTTGTAACGGTGTCACGTACAGCACCAGAGCTGTGGCAGATTCACAGATGACTCACGCTGGATGAATATATCTGAGGTAGTTTTTACATTGACAGATATCTAGAATCGGTCCTGCGTTCTTGTTTGACTCCTGACACCATGGATACACCCGTATAAATAGAGTTACTGATGGCCCTTGGACAACGTCAATGTGAACGGGAATGTCCAGTTTCAGTTATTCTAATACTATTGGCTACAACGGCATTGTCATGTGTGACACATTGCTTTCATTAGGGTGTCATATACAGTACCTTCAGATAGCATTCTCATACCCCTTGACATATTCCACATTTTGTTGTGTTACAGCCTTGATTCAAAATTGATTAAATATTTTTTCTTCTCATCCATCGACACACAAAACCCCATAATGACAAAGTGAAAACATGTTTTTAGACATTTTTGAAAATCTATTGAAAATGAAATACAGAAATATCACGTTTCTATAAGTATTCAGACCCTTGGGTCAATACTAATACTTAGTACAAGCATCTTTGGCAGAGATGACAGATTAAGTCTCTAAGAGCTTTCCACTCATTCTTTTCACAATTCTATAAACTCTTGTCAAATTGGTTGTTGATCATTGCTAGACAATCATTTTTAGGTCTTGCCATAGATTGTCAAGCAGATTTAAGTCAAAACTGTATCTCGGCCACTCAGGAACATTCACTGTCTTATTGATAAGTAACTCCAAGTGTAATTTTATTACTTCAGTGCCTCACACAGAGTGAGTCCATGAGACGTATGTTATATTCCTGAACTTTAGGCTTGCCATAGCAAAGGGGTTAAATACTTATTGACTCAAGACATTTCAGCTTTTCATTTTTTATTAGTTTGTGAAAATTTAGAAAAACATATTTCCACTTTGACATTATGGGATATTGTGTGTAAGCCAGTGACATTTTTTGTTGTTGAAATTGTATTAAAAAAAAAATTCAGGCTGTAACACAATATTATACTTTTTTTAAGTGTGAATACTTTCTGAAGATGGTACACTGCTGCACAAGCACAGTACTGCACGTACAGTATATTACATAGAGACAATGTCTGTGCGTTTTCTAATAGAGACAAACCAACTCCACGTCTGGTGTACGAAATATGTAAAACATTGTGAGGCAGGGTAAGTTTCATGTTGTCCTTAAAACAAAAAAAAAGAAAAAGTTTATCTTTGTTAACTCTTCATTCTCTCGTTTTTTTTCTTCTTCGCTCTTGTGTGTGGAAATAGTGTAAGGTATAGAGACAAGGTTTAGGAGTGGCTACCCCACATTCAACGGCACAGTCCACTTCTTGATGTTTTGTTGATCTTTTTCGATCAGGGATAACAAACTCCATTTTTAGAGGACCGTTTGTTTACAATTATTATTATTATTATTATTATTACTATACTTTTTTAGACCTAAACAACCAGGTGAGGGTTCTTAACTAGTCAATGACCTAACCTTAATATAGCAATAAAGTACAAGGGAAAAGTGAAAATCCACAGACACCCGTTTTAGATACTGTATTAGTCATTCATTAGTCACCATGGAAACCCCAAGGTAAATCTGTATTTGTACGGATATATATTCGTGTTAATATTGGTAATTTTATAATTTTGCCACTAATCTATCTCCATACTAATGCCCATAATGCACAGCTTGACCACAGTCATAATGGATATATACTGAAACAAATGTGTGGCTTTGGCACAAAATAATATATCTTTAATCCTTTATTATAATTTTGAATAATAGTCATTTATTTATTTCTTAATACATTTGTTAACAAACAACAGAGACCTCTTGGTCTTTGGAGAATATGACGTAAACAAATATAAAACCTTCAAAAATGAATACTTATACCTGCAAATAAAGAACAATTATTTATACTGATAAGGCAACTGGAAACAAATTGAACAACACTGCTTGCTACAGAACAACACAAACATCACCTTGAGGTGCACACTCCTTCAGCCTTACCCAGTCACAAGCAGGTAGCAGTCAACTGATAGCTGTTGTGACAGACGTGTAGGGGTCAATACTGTGGCTTTTCACATACTGACCAGAGTGGACATCATACCATGTCTCTTACTGTCACATACTGACCAGAGTGGACATCATACCATGTCTCTTACTGTCACATACTGACCAGAGTGGACATCATACCATGTCTCTTACTGTCACATACTGACCAGAGTGGACATCATACCATGTCTCTTACTGTCACATATTGACCAGAGTGGACATCATACCATGTCTCTTACTGTCACATATTGACCAGAGTGGACATCATACCATGTCTCTTACTGTCTAATATATTGATGCTATCTGTTCAAGTGGTCCTTATTTTGGTTGTGTTCATATGGCTTTGTACAGTGTAGGTTTTGCTTCATTTTGAACAGCGCATGTTTTAGTAAGGTGATGGGGCGACAACTAGATAGGATAGGTCTTTTCACAAGGCACTCAATCAGCCCCTGAAGCCCCCTCCCCTTCCCCCCACCAAAAAAAAGGCACTTCTCTTTTCCCACTAGCAGTGACTTTGCTGATAACTACTTTGTTTGTACTTGATATGATTGTGACGTGTTGTTGTCTCACCTAGCTATCTTAAGATGAATACACTCATTGTATGTCGCTCTGGATAAGAGTGTCTCCTAAATCACAAAAATGTTAAATGTTTGCACATGTAGCTAAATGCATTGTTTTTGGCATACTTGTCCGCTGTTGTCATTGTGACAGTGGAGCTTCTGGGCTCAGCTCGTATGTGTCTGTGTTCTGGTCTCCATTTTGTTCCAACGCATCTCTGTCCCAGTGATTGTTGTTTTCTAGTCTGTAAGTCTCTAGACCAGAATTCTCTCCCTCTCCATTGTCTCTGTTGACATGCTGTCTGTCTCTCTCATTCCCCACAGGGCTAGAGCACAGCTCCAACCCCAACCCTTCACCAGACCCTGACCCTGATAAAGTACACGCCTCCTTCATACGGCCACCTTTAGTCTTGTCTGTCTCGTCCTCCTCTTCCTCCTCCTCTTCATGTGCTCTCCCTCCTATCCTCCCGTCCAGACTGGCATCACTGAGAAACATTGGGGTGTACTCCATGGAGAAGGGGGTGCCCCCGGAAACATGGCCCAGATCGGTGGACCCTCCTGGGGTAAGAGGAGGCTCCTCGACCCCTTCCTGTTCCTGGCCCTTGCTACAGTAGGCGTATCGATGGTTCATGTGTTGGGAGTATGAGCCAGAGTGGGAGAACCTCTTGCCACACTTATCACACTCATAGGGCTTCTCTCCAGAGTGCAGGCGACTGTGCTCCATCAGATGGTGCTTATGCTTGAAGGCCTTTCTGCAGATCTGGCACTCATGGGGACGTTTACCTGTGTGGGGGGAATACATCAGAACAGAAACATGCTCAATCCATCGTACTGTAGCTTTCAAAAGACAGAGATTATCCCTAAAAGCCATGATCATACTATCTGGTTGTCTCCCCATGATCATACTATCTGGTTGTCTCCCCATCACCTTATTAAAAGGGCTCTATTCAACCCTATCTGGTTGTCTCCACATCACCTTATTAAAAGGGCTCTATTCAACCCTATCTGGTTGTCTCCCCATCACCATATTAAAAGGGCTCTATTCAACCCTATCTGGTTGTCTCCCCATCACCTTATTAAAAGGACTCTATTCAACCCTTTCTGGTTGTCTCCACATCACCTTATTAAAAGGGCTCTATTCAACCCTATCTGGTTGTCTCCCCATCACCTTATTAAAAGGGCTCTATTCAACCCTATCTGGTTGTCTCCCCATCACCTTATTAAAAGGGCTCTATTCAACCCTATTTGGTTGTCTCCACATCACCTTATTAAAAGGGCTCTATTCAATCCACATTACAGCGTGATGTAAATTTAAAAGGCAATGTCCCACTTTAGCGTAGACTGCACTCACGGATAACGCTGCTTACGTCGGCTCAACCGTAAATTACCATTACATTTCTATCGCGGAATGTGTAAATAAAGTTCTTAGTATCATTTATTCTTCATAATTTATATAAACGTCACAGCGTATACCTGTGTGCTCATACTTGTGTCGGAGCAGAGAGCTGCTCTTCTGGAAGGTCTTGTCACAGATGTCGCAGGCGTACAGGCCTTCGTCTGTCTTCTTCAGTCTCTTCCTCCCTGGTCCCCCTTCTCCCTCTCCTCCATCCTCCATCAGAGAGAGGTAGTCCAGACCCCCACAACTCATCACCTCACCCTGGGGGGGACATACACAATATTAATGGTTAGGGGGTTCTGATCTGGGTCTGTTCAGAGGATGTCAGTGTTGCTTTCTTTTCAGTTACAGTTAATTCCTGTGAAATACATTTGAAAATGTCTTTCTCTGCATCGAATTGAAATAAACTTTATAGCATAAAATGTTTTATACCATAACATCTAGGGGAAATGTTGTTGCTACCATGAAGGCTTGTCTCTCCTTGTGTGTCCTCTTCAGCGCGGCATCTGTGTCTGACTCCATCATGTAGGTCATAGGGGAGAGAAATCGCTGGCTGCTGGCTGGGTGACTGAGGGGCAGGATGGGGACCACGTCATGTCCTGAGCCAGCTAGCCCAGCAGGCATCATAGGGTTAAACAGAGGGTACGCACTGTAGATGGAGCCCTCAAACATCGGGACGCCACTGTAGACGGCTTGATGCTGATGAGTTTAGATGAGTTTAGATTAGATTGATGTTTACTGTCCTAAAAGAGTAAAATCTTACCACAGCTCACACATTCCACATACATACACTGTATAGAAACACAGTAGAAAACAAACAGCACACAGCCAGACATAAATAATACCCCTCCTGTCCCTCACCTGTTGCCAAGGTGAACTCAGACTCAGCCTCCGGTGGAGCTGCTGGTTCTCTGCTGGCCCTCTGTAGGTCTTCTCTCTCTTTTCTCTGGGATGAGGGTGTCCATTACTGGGCATGCTGTCCTCCAGGGCTTTCCCCTCCTGGGGCTTGGGGAGGGAGAGATCCAGGGGTTGGTCATTCTGGGAGCTACCCGACCCGGGGGTCCTTCCTTGGGGGATGGTTCGACTCCAAGGGGGGGTGGGAGTGGTGGAGGAAAGGTCCAGGCAGAGGGGCGAGTTGATCCCTAAAGAGGGGAATGGTCTTTGCCCTAGTGGTAGCGGTGAGGACATGTCTGTAGCAGGGCTAGTTGGTGCTGGTTGGCCGGGGCTGCCGCCACTCCTGCCACTCTCCTGGCTAGACCAATAGGATCTCATGGATAGTGAGTCTGGGCGGGACTGTAGGGGGGAGTGCATGGCGACCAGCAGCTCCTGAGGGACAGAGTGCCAGCAGGGTCTCTGGAGAGGAGACTTGTCTTTGGAGAAACCGTTAGCTATCGCTGGGGGTTTATTGTTGTTGTCTGGTGGGGGTGGCTGGAGAGGGGTTCTGGAGGAGAAGTAGAGTGGAGAGAGGTGGTCTTTATTGCGAGAACCCTCAGGCACCTCGATGGCCTGCCGGTTATGCTTACAGAGGTAGCGCTCGTGCTGCAGTAACACGGCAGGGCTGGGGAAGAGCTGGGAGCACCAGTGACATGTCACCCCACCTCCACCCCCGTACCCCTCACCCGAGCCGGCCCGGTTGCGGTTCAGCGGTTTTGGATCATCTGCCGTCCCGTCTCGCCCTCCGTTGTGAATCCCCAGTCTCCCCTCCTCCCTGGGTGAGCCTACACCTCCCTCCTCCCTGTCAAACATCTCCTGCAGCATCTGCTCAAACTTGCCCCCGGCGCTGGCATGGAGGTACGGCAGCAGGGGGGTGCCCTTGAACACGCTGTCCCGGAGGGAGAACTCTGCCGGGGGGTCCCCCAGCCTGCGTAGTTCCCGGCCCCGGAGGACCCCCCTGCCCTGGTCCCCAGGGGGGTACAGCTCCCTCTCTAAGCCCATTGGTGGCTGACGCTTCTGGGTGTGAGGAAGGTAGGGAGAGCCCTTTTCACTGCTGTTCCTACCGCTTCCTGCTGAGGGTGATGCAGGGGAGGACTGGTAGGTCCCGTGGCTATGTCTGTTGTTATAGCTCTCCCCTCCACCTCTACGCCCCCCCCCCCCNCTCCTCCTCCTCCTCCTCCTCCCTCTCCTCCTCCTCCCCCTGTCAAGCACTTCTTACTGCTGAGGTGTGAGCTGTAGGAGCCAGAGTGAGAGAAGCGCTTCTTGCAGTTGGAACATTCATACGGTTTCTCACCTAAAGAAGGAAGCACAGACACGGAACATCAGTTGAAGATAATTCGCGTCGTGCCTAAGAATAACCCTTAGTCGTGTATTATTTACCATAATCCATGGGTTCTCATGTCTTATTGCTTTAACATAAAATTAATAAGATTGATTTTGAATATTCCATGTAAGAAAACATGCATTACCACTGTGGATGCGGAGGTGCTCTTTGAGATGGTGTTTGTATTTGAAGGATTTCCCACACTGAAAACACTTGAACTTCCTGCTCTCCGCACCATGGTCAATGTGCTGCATCAATCACAAACACGCATTCAGTCAAATCAGTTCTGGTCAACAGGAGATTGAGAGTCAACTCTGAGATTGCATATCATGCCTTTTCTACAGTCACACTACAGTGCATTTGGAAAGTACTCAGACCCTTGACTTTTTCCACATTTTGTTACGTTACAGCCTTATTCTAAAATTGATTAAATACAACATGTTCCTCATCAATATACACACAATACCCATAATGACATCACAATACCCCATAATGACATCACAATACCCCATAATGACATCACAATACCCCATAACGACAAAGCAAAAACAGAGACTTTTTTTGTGTGCAAATTTATAAAAAAAAAAAACTATGCAGAAATACCTTATTTACATAAGTATTCAGACCCTTTGCTATGAGACTCAAAATTGAGCTCAGGTGCATCCGGTTTCCATTGATCATCCTTGAGATGTTTCTACAACTTGATTGGAGTCCACCTGTGGTAAATTCAATTGATTGGACATGATTTGGAAAGGCACACACCTGTCTATATAAGGTCCCAGAATTGACAGTGCAGTCAGAGCAAAAACCAAGCCATGAGGTCGAAGGAGTTGTCCGTAGAGCTCCGAGACAGGATTGTGTTGAAGCACAGATCTGGGGAAGGGTACCAAAAACATTCTGCAGTATTGAAGGTCCCCAAGAACACAGTGGCCTCCATCATTCATAAATGCTTGAAACCACCAAGACTCTTCCTAGAGCTGGTCTCCCGGCCAAACTGAGCAATCGGGGGAAAAGGGCCTTGGTCAGGGAGGTGACCAAGAACCTGATGGTCACTGACAGAGCTCCAGAGTTCCTCTATGGAGATGGGAGAATCTTCCAGAAGGACAACCATCTCTGCAGCACCACCAATCAGGCCTTTATGGTAGAATGGCCAGACAGAAGCAACTCTTCAGTGAAGGCACATGACAGCCCGCTTGGAGTTTGCCAAAAGGCACCTAAAGGACTCAGACCATGAGAAACAAGATTCTCTGGTCTGATGAAACCAAGATTAAACTCTTTGGCCTGAATGCCAAGCATCACGTCTGGAGGAAACCTTGCACCATCCCTACGGTGAAGCATGGTGGTGGCAGCATCATGCTGTGGGGATGTTTTTCAGTGGCAGGGACTGGGAGACTAGTCAGGATCGAGGGAAAGATGAACGGAGCAAATTACAGAGAGATCCTTTATGAAAATCTGCTCCAGAGCTTTAAGGACCTCAGACTAAATGTCTTTGAGTGGCCCAGTCAGAGACCGGACTTGAACCCGATTGAACATCTCTGGGGAGAGCTGAAAATAGCTGTGCAGCAACGCTCCCCATCCAACTTGACAGCGCTTGAGAGGATCTGCAGAGAAGAATGGGAGAAACTCCCCAAATACAGGTGTGCCAAGCTTGTAGCCTCATACCCAAGTAGACTCAAGGCTGTAATCACTGCCAAAGGTACTTCAACAAAGTACTGAGTAAAGGGTCTGAATACTTATGTAAATGTCATATTTCCAATTTTCTTTTTAAATATATATTTGCAAAGATTTTTTAAAACATGTTTTTGCTTTGTCATTGTGGGCTATTGTGTTCAGATTGATGATGGAAAAAAAATGATTTTATCCATTTTAGAATAAGGCTGTAACGTAACAAAATGTGGAAAAAGTCAAGGGGTCTGAATAATTTCCAAATGCACTAACATAACACTTTTTTTGGAGTCATTAGATTGCTGGTCATATCCGTCATGAGTGGCACCTTGTAGTAGGTGGACTCCAAAGGATTTTATATTTCCTCCAGTGTCTCACCTTGCCCTGTACCTGACTGTGCAGTCCCATGTGTCGTTCCATCTGAGCTCTATAGTGCCCCCCGTCCCGCTTGTGGCAAAACCTGATGTGCTCGCGTAGGGACCCTCTGTGGTGGAAGGTATGCTGGCAGAACGGACAAGCCTGTAGGTTCCTCAGAGCATCCGGACTTAAAGGGATGCCGTCTAGGACACACATAGCCAGACAGAGAGGACAACTTCAAGTTTGTTAACAATACATTCATTCAGAAAAAAAAAGTTTAAGAAACACAATGTCAAGAATTCAAACTATAGTCATCAAGGTATCCATGTATCTGGCTGTTAATGACATAAGGCTGCAATTCTGATAGTAGCTCTACGGATGATCTACGGATGATCTACGGATGTTGTAAATGTAACTACAAATGTTATAGTCAAATTAGCCTTGTGGGCTATATCAACAGAGATGTGGGGAAATGCAAGGTGTGTTTATAGTGATGCAGATCCATAACTTACCTGGTCTCTCTGGTGAGCGCTGAGCCCCAAGAGACCAGAAGGGAGGGAGGTCATCAAGGAGGTGCAGGCTGCCAGTGTGGTACATGGCTGGGCCAGGGCTTCTGCCGTTGGGGGGCGGGTGGTTGTGGTGCTGGTAGTGGTGTGAGGCAGGTTGGTGGGAGGATGCCTTTCTCAGCTGCACCAGGAAGTCATAGTGCGCCAAGTCCTCCAAGGCCCTGCTGTCTGACCTCTGACCTGCTGGGGAACAGAGACAGAGAGAGAGGGTAAAGAAGTGTAACGATGATGATATGTTATGAACAGAAACAGAGAGACAAAATGGCATTTTATTTTCTACGTAGTGACCTTCACTAATAGTCCCTAATTCCGTATATATAACTATACATTATCTAGAGAATAGGCTGTCTGATGTCTGACCTGGGGGACAGGAACAGTGGGCATATGCCACATGACGTGTCTATTTTCCTAGAAGAGTTTCCCGTTGAGTTCAATCACAGGCAGATGTAGTGTAAATTAAAGAGAAGACGAGACAAGACAGTCAAAGTGCTCTGCTCTGTGCTGAGCTTCATGCCCGTCACAGACTTTGAGGAATATTTTTCAAATGTTTGCAGATGTTGGCATTTATCGATCTGTTGTTCATGTGGCAAGGGAAGAGCCTCTGTGGTTGAGTGCTGTAAAAACTGGGCTTTGCCTTCATCATGCTTTGCAAAATCACATGAGGTGAGAGGGAAGTGAGGGAGAAAGGAGAAGGAGGGAGAGAGTGAGGGTGTGTATGTGTGTGTGTGTGAG
>QNTS01005429.1:82007-83040 GCA_003317085.1 Hucho hucho
AAAATAAATAAATCAGATAATCAGATAATGAAAGCCATCCCTGGGCCGGGTACTGCACATGCAGCGCACTGTCACTCACTGTCATGGGAGAGAAAATTACATTCAATTTGGGAGGTAATGCGGACCAGACCAGGGCTCTCTTTCTCTGCTTGGTTGGGGACCAGACCAGGGCTCTCTCTCTCTGCTTGGTTGGGGACCAGACCAGGGCTCTCTCTCTCTGCTTGGTTGGGGACCAGACCAGGGCTCTCTCTCTCTGCTTGGGGACTGACTGTATGACAGAGTCCCATATGGCACTCTATTCCCCATATAGTGCACTACTGTTTGCCAGAACACCCTGGTCATGGGCCCTGGTCAACAGTAGTGCACTAAATAAGGAAAAGGGTGCCATTTGGGACGCAGATCGTTGTTTTACTGAGAAACCACTACAGGGAGAAGAGTCTAACCTCAACAACATGCTATAACATGGATCATATAGTTGTCCCTCCCTGCCTCCCTCCCTCTCTACATCCCTACCTCCCTCCCTCCCTCTCTCCTTCCCTCCCTCTCTACATCCCTACCTCCCTCCCTCCCTCCCTCCTTACCTACCTCCCTCCCTCTCTACTCTGGAGCCATATAAAAAGCTCTATGGAGCCATATAAACAACTCTGGAGTGATACACTGCACTGTATCCAGTTCTTAAACCACGTGGTGTGGCAACCCATGCCAGGTTATGGTACCAGGGTTCTGTTCTGGACTGTGGGAAGTCTTGTTTCGTAACAAAGTTGATTATAACATCTATGCAAGTTATATATAATAATGTGATAACCCAACAATGTAGAACATTGACAAATATACAGTGGGGCAAAAAAGTATTTAGTCAGCCACCAATTGTGCAAGTTCTCCAACTTAAAAAGATGAGAGAGGCCTGTAATTTTCATCATAGGTACACTTCAACTATGACAGACGAAATGAGAAAAAGAAATCCAGAAAATCACATTGTAGGATTTTTAATTTATTTATTTGCAAATTATGGTGGAAAATAAGTATTTGGTCA
>QNTS01005431.1:4063-14446 GCA_003317085.1 Hucho hucho
TCTCTGTCTCTGTCTCTCTCTCTCTCTCTCTCTCTCTCTCTCTGTCTCTCTCTCTCTCTCTCTCTCTCTCTCTCTCTCTCTCTCTCTCTCTCTCTCTCTCTCTCTCTCTCTCTCTCTCTCTCTCTCTCTCTCTCTCTCTCTCTCTCTCTCTCTCTCTCTCTCTCTCTCTCTCTCTCTCTCTCTCTCTCTCTCTCTCTCTCTCTCTCTCTCTCTCTCTGTCTCCCTCTCTCTCTCTGTCTCTCTGTCTCTGTCTGTTAACAGGGCTTAATAAGTGGTTGACCTCAGTTGACCCCGGTGGTATTGGCAGAGTGCATATTGGGATTTATGACACTTGATTCAATTTACAAACAAGCGGGAGAGCCACCCGGGAATGATTCTAGCAGGCTGTAGCAGCAATAGGTTTTTACCTGCTATTCATTTCCTATTTTCCCTACAGCAGTGGTTCCCAAACTGTGGGACGAACTCAGTCCAGCTTTCAACATACTCCCCTTGTCATGTTAGTAATTGGGTACCTTAGAGAGATCAACTAGCCATGTCAGCTAACACTTTTTTATTTGGAGTTTTTAGCCCATAGATATAGTTGTAATTTTTTTGTCACTCAAATATCACATGAATACACATTAGACATGGCAAAATTTATAGAATTGCAAGAAAATTTGCTTTATAACTGAAGCATTTTCTTTGTACCCCATGACAAAATGTTCCCCAATGCTGGAATGGGGGCTCCAAGTGAAAACGTTTGGGAACCCCTGCCCTACAATATACCAGGCAGAATCTTTTTACATGAAAGGATAGTGACTGGATAGAGTGACTGGATAGAGTGACTGGATAGAGTGACTGGATAGAGTGACTATTTGTTGTTGGTTGTTCTTAACGCAGGTGTTTCAGAGCTTGGGATGAGCTGAGATCAGGGATTGTCCTGTTGTCAAGTCAGATTTGAGCTTAGAGTCCCTGCCTGCCTGTCTGTCCTTCTGTCTGTGTGTTTGTTTCTGTCTGTGTGAAGGGATATGAGAGGGCAGAGCAGCACCAGAGGCACGTGTTGGGTGGTTGTTTTAGACTGTTAGGCTGGTCTGAGATTAACTGAGTATGATTTTGGCTGGAGACACGGCATGGCAGGGTAGGGGGAGAGAAGACTGGGGACACGGCATGACAGGGTAGGAGGAGAGAAGGCTGGGGACACGGCATGACAGGGTAGGGGGAGAGAAGGCTGGGGACACGGCATGACAGGGTAGGGGGAGAGAAGGCTGGGGACACGGAATGACAGGGTAGGGGGAGAGTAGGCTGGGGACACGGCATGACAGGGTAGGGGGAGAGAAGGCTGTAGAAAGGAGGAGGGGAAGGAAGGATGTTTTGCTCTTGTTCTGTATCAGTGGATGAAGCTGTTGTCAGGTAGTCTCTTCATCACTTGTTCAATACAGGGGAGTTAGGGGTAGTCAGAGGAATGGAGGGAAAGTTCTGTTTTTCTATTATAAAGAGGAGCTATAGTTTCAGAGATGCCACTGTTCTCTGTAGTGTGTTGTTGAGGGGAGGTAGGGCTGAGCTGCATAACAATAGGATCAGTCCCACAGTCCTCTCCCAGGACACAGGACACAGTGTTGGATCTGACACAGATAGGCGATAAATTGGTACAAATGAATGTATAAAACCTCTCCCCATCTGATTCCGCTTCTCATCAGAATGAAGAACTGCACTGAGGATGGCGCACAGCAATCTAAGGGAGAGAGAGAGAGAATGAGAGGTGTAGTTCATTCCTCTGATTGAGAAATGGATGGAGAGATGGGGGAAGGGGAGTGAGAGAGTGGAAATCAGCTTTCTGTAGCCAGCAGACTGATTGTTATTCTCATGTCGCATTGACAATGCCAGCGTGTGGCTGTGTGTGTGTTTGTGTTTGTTTGTGTGTGTGTGTGTGTGTGAGTGTCTGTTTAGATTATGAATGTCATTATGAAGTGGAGACAGCAGGCCTGGAAGACAGGACATTATGAAGTGGAGACAGCAGGCCTGGAGGACAGGACATTATGAAGTGGAGACAGCAGGCCTGGAGGACAGGACATTATGAAGTGGAGACAGCAGTCCTGGAGGACAGGACATTATGAAGTGGAGACAGCAGGCCTGGAGGACAGGACATCATGAAGTGGAGACAGCAGGCCTGGAGGACAGGACATTATGAAGTGGAGACAGCAGGCCTGGAGGACAGGACATTATGAAGTGGAGACAGCAGGCCTGGAGGACAGGACATTATGAAGTGGAGACAGCAGGCCTGGAGGACAGGACATCATGAAGTGGAGAAGGCTGGCCTCTCTCCATATCTCTCTCTATAAGCTCCGCTCATGCAATGAACATTCCTATAGCTATGGAGGGAAATGCGTTGTTTTGAAGAAACGTTCACGAACTAAACTTGACTCTTCTTTTTAACAGGTATATTTTGCTCGTACTGTTAAATGTGAGGTTGTCGGCTGTTTTGTGAGCCAACTTCTAGAGTCATCAGGCTAACATCCTCTCCCCGGAGCTTTGCTCGCCTACATCATACGCATACATCGCTGACTTTTTATTGATCAGCGGTTGGACCATTTGTTTAGTGACTTTTAGGGAAATTAACAAATGATGCTGTTGTTCATTTTGCTGGTATCTACCCTTGGCTTTTACAATGCTGGCGATACTTTTAGAGCCCGTTGCACTGGGAATAAGGAAATATATGATTGTTTCTCCCTCGAGTATTGTGAGAACCCCCACGCTTGCTCTGGAAATGCACGTGAGAACTATGCACATTTCTCCCAAACAATATGGGAGAAATCGGACTCTTGCGCCTACATGTCAGGACTGTTCTCTTGGTACGTAACCATGTCTCTGGACTTTTCACATCTCCTGAAATATGTGGCGTTAAAGACTCTGGTGTCTGTGGATTCTCGTTCAAGTGCTGTCTGTAAATCCACATGTTGTAACCCTCGATCTAGACTTGCCATTATCTTGCTACTTCTATTGTCTGGAAATGTGCAGTCTAACCCAGGCCCTGACATTCTTACCCCTGCCGAATTAAGTAGTCAGACTGGCCTGAAGTTTTTGCATATATGTATGTAAGAAGTCTTCTACCGAAGCTTGATTTTGTGAATATATGGATAAAAACTGCTGACCCTGATGTATTTATGCCTTCTGAAACCTGGCTTAAAAAATCTATTACAGACAAAAATATTGGCATAAATGGTTACAATGTTTTTCGTACAGATCGTAAATCCAAGGGTGGTGGTGTTGCTGTATACATAAAAGACAAGTTCTCGGTGGTTGTTCTGACTTCTGTTACTAAACCTAAGCAATATGAATATCTGTCTTTGAACCTAAACCTTGGCTCATCTTTAAATATTGTTGTATCTTGTTGTTATAGACTTCCATCTGCTACTGTTGGCTCACTGGATTGTATTTTCGAATTGTTATCACAGGATGTAAATTCTGAGTTTGTCTTGATGGGTGATCTGAATCAGGACTGGCTAACATCTAGTTCTGATCAACTCAAAATTCTATGCAATACCTATAATCTCACTCAGATTGTCAACAGTGGAACTAGGTTGAATATAAAATATCCTCTGAAATCCTCTTTGATTGATTTGATCTTAACTAATACTCCTCATCGTTTTAATGCTTCTGGTGTTTTTGCAAATTACATAAGTGATCATTGTGCTATTGCCTGTGTGAGAGATGGTAAAATTCCTAAGAAATCTCCACGTGTTATTACGAAAAGAAACTGGAAGCGGTTTGATATTCAAGGTTTTTACATGATGTATCTAGCATTGAATGGAATAGAATGGAATTAATCCCTGTTGAACTAGCCTTTTCTTACTTCCACAACGCATTCCAGGATGTATGCAATAGGCCCCTTTAAAAAAATTCCGGATTAAGGGCAGAGAGAACCCTTGGTTTACTAAGGAACTGACTAAAATCATAAGGGAACGAAATGCTATGTGGGCTAAAGCAAGAGGGACTGGTTTGGCAGATGATTGGATGGCTTTTAAACGTCTTCGAAATATGGGCGTGGCTATGATCCGTAAATTGAAAGCAGACCACTACCTGAAATCTACTTTACAACATTTAAATAATCCATCCAAATTTTGGCAAGTAGTGAAGGGTTTGGAGTGCAAAAAAGATACACAGCTTCCCAAACAATTGTTGGTCGATACACAGACTGTAACTGAGAGAACCTCCATTCTGAAAGCCTTGAACCAGCATTTTTTAGATGCAGGCAGTTTATTTGAACAGGTCAAAGGTATAATTGAGCCCCCTATGAATTTACCTGACACCCCTGTGCACTCCTTCGC
This sequence comes from Hucho hucho, assembly GCA_003317085.1. Lineage (NCBI taxonomy): Eukaryota > Metazoa > Chordata > Actinopteri > Salmoniformes > Salmonidae > Hucho > Hucho hucho. The sequence goes on from QNTS01005431.1 coordinate 8,368, forward strand.
CAGGTTCTCCTTTTTATCCTTCTCTGTCTCAAAAGTGCGTAAAGCCCTGAAAAAAAATTATGGAAAAAAATCCCCTGGCCCTGATGAACTAGACCCCTGCCTCCTACACCTAGCTGCAGACATCATTGCTCCCCCCTTAACACGTATTTTTAACCTCACGCTTGATGTTAAGGAAATCCCCAAGTTATAGAAATCTGCTTTTGTACTGCCTCTCCTGAAAGGTGGAGATCCTTCGCTACTTGATAACTATCGACCCATATCAAAATTGTCTGTACTGTCAAAGGTACTGGAGTCCTTAGTTAGTAGGCAGTTAAAGGCCTACTTCCAAGAAAACAACATCTTAAATGGAATGCAATCAGGTTTTAGGTCTGGCCACAGCACTGTTTCAGCAACATTGAAGGTTTTAAATGACATTCACTGTGCTCTTGACAAGAAGTTACATTGTGTGTCTGTCTTTATTGATTTGTCGAAGGCTTTTGACACCGTGGACCATGCTGTGTTAATGCAAAGGTTAAAATGCTGTGGAATTACTGGTCATGCTCTAGATTGGTTTATAAATTACCTATCAAATCGTACACAATGTGTAATGGCGGATGGTTGTAAATCTGAGTCCGTAGAGGTGTGCTCAGGTGTTCCTCAAGGTTCTATTTTGGGCCCACTGTTGTTCATTTTGTATATCAACAACATTGGGGATCTTATTGAAACAGCGGATGTTAATTTTTATGCAGATGATACTGTTCTTTATTCAAGTGGTAGTATTTTATACTTAGCTTTTGAAAATGCCCAAAGAGCATTTAACATCATACAACAGTATCTGTATGATTTAAAGCTTGTTCTAAATTCGGATTAAACAAAATGCATGGTATTTTCAAATGCCAGGCATGTTACTAATCATGTCATTGCTACATTGGCTTGACATACTATAGAGCAAGTTAAAGTGTATAAATATTTGGGTGTGTGGGTTGATGATAAGCTGAGCTTCACTGTGCATGTAGAGAACTTGATAAGGAAGCTCAAGCTGAAAATAGGTTTTTATTACCGGCATAAAGCTTGTTTTTCTTTTGAGGCCAGGAAGGAGCTGGTACGATTTACATTACTGGTGGTTTTAGATTTTAGTGATGTTATATATATGCAGGCCTCAGCCACTACCCTGAGAACACTTGATTTAGTGTATCATGCAGCCCTCAGGTTCATTTCAAATCAAAAACGTCTAACACATCATTGTGATCTCTACAGCGCTGTTGGCTGGTCGTCATTGACCTTGCATAGGCTTAAACACTGGTATACACTGTTTTACAAGGCCATAATGGGTAAAATGCCGTTTTATCTCTGTTCTTTTTTAATCGGGTCAGTAAATAAATATAAATTACGGTCCCATTCTCATTTGCTTCTAACAGTACCAAAAATTAGAACAGGTCATGGTAGAAATAGTTTTAGTTACTTAGGTCCGTGGTCCTGGAATTCTCTCCTGAACATTTTAAAATTTGATGATCTAGTTTCATTGGTGGAGTTTAAACACTTGATCGATGTATATATCATAGAAAAGTGTAATTGTTTTTAGGTCAGCTGTTTTTAGTCAAGATGTAAAATATTTTTGTTGTACTCTATGTGTGTATATAGTTGTGTTTAATGTTGTATTAGTGTATGTAAGTTGTTTTGTCTGAAACATTGTTCCCCCTGCTGCTGTTGGACCAGGTCTCTCTTGGAAAAGAGATGTTATCTCAATGAGAAAAACCTGTAGAAATAAAGGTAAAAAAATTAAATAAAAAAATAAGCCAGGTTTCTGTTAAATTGGTGACATATTTTCATGTGAATATTCTAAAATCCCCATAAAGAAAAAAGGCAAATTTCTCCCTCTGGTGGTGTTTCCACTAAACTGGCTTGTTGCAGATAAAAAAAACAGTGTGTGATGACGTAGGGCACACAACATTTACTTGTTCACATAACTTTTCAGGTACCAAATAAAAATCTAATGTTCAGAGTGCATTTTCAACTCTACCAATAGTTTTGTCTCAAACTGTTGTGTTAAATAGCAAATGTGCCCACTCTGGTCTTGATATGTGTGCTTTAAGCCAACAGCTCGCAGATACAGGAAGTCTACATGATGAGATTATGATAAGAGCGAGAATATTTGTATTTGTCAAGCATCGATCATCATGTCAATAATTGTTCTGTAGATGTGTGGGTGAGAGGCGGGTATGTGTGGGTATGTGTCTGTTCATATGAATGGGAGTGTGAAGGAGGTTGTAAATAAATATATGTAGGAGGGAGGGAGAAAATGGGTGTATAGATGCATAGGGTATGGAGACAGCAGTACATGAATGGATGAGGAAGTACAGAGGGGTGGAAATGTTTTATTTTATTTAACCAGGCAAGTCAGTTAAGAACAAATTCTTATTTACAATGACGGCCTACCCCAGCCAAACACTAACCCGGAGACGCTGGGCCAATTGTGCACCACCTTATGGGACTCCCAATCACGGCCAGTTGTGATACAGCTTGGAATCGAACCAGGGTCTGTATTGACCCTTATAGCACTAAGATGAAGTGCCTTAGACCGCTGCGCCACTCAGGAGCCATAAAAGAAGGGAGGGGGGGAAGACTGAGGTGGTGATAACTGGGTCTGGTGGTTAAGGGGGGGGGGAACAGGGAGTGGGTGGTGGAGAGGGATGGATTTGGGTGGGTTGGAAGAGAGAAGGAAGGACTTAATTATACCATAGTGTAATTGTATTAATATTTTTTTTAATGACTAAACCCGTTGTAAAATTAATAAGACTTCTGGATAGATTAGGAAATAATGTTGAATCATTATTATTCCTTGTTTGTCATTACAACTAAGATTTAATGGTGGTTATTGGTGAGAATGGAGAGGGGCTATATCCTGGGGACTGGGATGGGAGTGACTGGGAGGACATCAGACACTTCTCTGAGGTGAGAGGGGCTACATCCCGGGGACTGGGAGGACATCAGACACTTCTCTGAGGTGAGAGGGCTATATCCCGGGGACTGGGACAGGGTGACTGGGAGGACATCAGACACTTCTCTGAGGTGAGAGGGCTACATCCCGGGGACTGGGAGGACATCAGATACTTCTCTGTGGTGTGCGTGGGGCCTCCACTCATCCCATTTAAATTTGTCAGAGGACCCACTCACCCCATGTAGACCCCCACCAGCTACTGTACTTTAATTACAAGGTAATACAAACCAACCACAGTACTTAAGTGGCAGTCTTTCCTCAAATGGGGGTACATTAGGAGGGTACATTAGGAGGGTACTTTAGGAGAGTAGTCAGAGGTAAAAATCCCTAAAAAGCCATAGCAGCTCAAGTAAAAATTCCCTGTCTTAGGTCAGTTAGGATCACCACTTTATTTTAAGAATGTGAAATGTCAGAATAATAGTAGAGAACATTATGACCAAACAGTTCTATTTTTGTTTCATCAGGCCAGAGGACATTTCTCCAAAAAGTACGATCTTTGTATTAACATGGAGTTGGTCCCCCCCCTTTGCTGCTATAACAGCCTCCACTCTTCTGGGAAGGCTTTCCACTAGATGTTGGAACATTGCTGCGGGGACTTGCTTCCATTCAGCCACAAGAGCATTAGTGAGGTCGGGCACTGATGTTGGACGATAAAGCCTGGCTCACAGTTGGCGTTCCAATTCATCCCAAAGGTGTTCGATGGGGTTGAGGTCAGGGCTCTGTGCAGGCCAGTCAAGTTCTTCCACGCCGATCTTGGCAAACCATTTCTGTATGGACTTTGCTTTGTGCATGTGGGCTTTGTCATGCTGAAACAGGAAAGGGCCTTCCCCAAACTGTTGCCACAAAGTTGGAAGCACAGAATCGTCTAGAATGTCATTGTATGCTGTAGCATTAAGATTTCCCTTCACTGGAACTAAGGGGCCTACCTGAACCATGAAAAACAGCCCCAGACCATTATTCCTCCTTCAACAAACTTCACAGTTGGCACTATGCATTGGGGCAGGTAGCGATCTCCTGGCATCCGCCAAACACAGAAAGTCACTGAGCTCTTCAGTAAGGCCATTCTGTTGTCAATGTTTGTCTATGGAGATTGCATGGCTGTGTGCTCAATTTTATACACCTGTCAGCAAGGAGTGTGGCTGAAATTGCCGAATCCACTAATTTGAATGGGTGTCCACATACTTTTGTATAAGTAGTGTATCATCATGTGACTCCAAGTTTACTTCGATATGATGTTTTTTTTATATCAATATTTGCACATGAACTGCCATTTCTCACATAATTAATTTTACGGACACAAAAAGATCACACCATGTCAAACGAAGTAATTACATGTCGGCATTTATATCATTGTACCGAAACGTCCTGTTTCCATCACAGCTGTCGTGATTGTTTTGAAACGGTACGACTTTACTTGCATAAAATCTGTGGATGGTAACGTGTTTTATTTTTCTCTTTATTTCTCTCTCTATATCTCTCTCTATTCATCTCTCCATATCTCTCTCTTTCTCTCTCTATATCTCTCTATTCCTCTCTCCATATCTCTCTCCATATCTCTCTGTTCCTTTCTCCATATCCCTCTCTACTCCTCTCTCCATATCCCTCTCTACTCCTCTCTCCATATCCCTCTCTACTCCTCTCTCCATATCTCTCTCTACTCCTCTCTCCATATCTCTCTCTACTCCTCTCTCCATATCTCTCTCTACTCCTCTCTCCATATCTCTCTCTACTCCTTTCTCCATATCTCTCTCTACTCCTCTCTCCATATCTCTCTCTACTCCTCTCTCCATATCTCTCTCTACTCCTTTCTCCATATCTCTCTCTACTCCTTTCTCCATATCTCTCTCTACTCCTTTCTCCATATATCTCTCTACTCCTCTCTCCATATCTCTCTCGCTACTCCTCTCTCCATATCTCACTCTTTTTCTTTCTTTTTCTCTCTCCCTTTCTCTCTATATTTCTCTCTTATTCCTCTCTCCATATCTCCATTTCACACAGAATGTTTCATGTTGATTATTTCTTTGGGTGGAGCCAGGGAACAATCATCTTGTTGAATAGTGTCTGCTCCTTTCATATCAGTCAGAACACTACTACAAGAAGGAATCCATAACAACAAACCCACCTTACCTCCCTTAATGGCAGCCCTGATGGTGAAATTCTCCTGACTTTGAGGCAAGACTTCAGTCCACTGGATTGACAGGGCCCTTGTGAAAACGATGCGCTGTATTTAAAAGTCAGAGACGGTATATTGACAGAGATAGTTGAAGCGTTGGAGTGGGAAGATGCGAACACACGAGTTGTGACAGTGATGGGGTTTGACATCCTCTTGGTGTCTCACTGAAATCCCTCCCCGGGAGGCTTGTTTCTAAGGACGTTCCTGAATATCAGATTGTGTCTGCGCGTGTGTGGTGGGAGGATTAAGGGGGCAAATGACTTTAAAGCGACACAGAATGATACCCAGAGAATACCTCTCAGAATGTCTGAATTCTCAGAAAGGATGAGAGCTGTACTTGTTATTATCGTTGAGGCCTATCTATCTCTCTGATCAGCAGCACGTAGCTCACACAGAGACAAGCAGTGGAGTGGTCCTTCAGTCTCAAACCTAACACAGCTCTCTGTCCTCTGTGTTCTCTCAAACCTAACACAGTTCTCTGTCCTCTGTGTTCTCTCAAACCTAACCCAGCACAATGTCTTCTCTGTTCTTTCAAACCTAACACAGCACAATGTCTTCTCTGTTCTTTCAAAATTAACACAGCTCTCCATCTTCTCTGTTCTTTCAAACCTAACACAGCACAATGTCTTCTCTGTTCTTTCAAACCTAACACAGCACAATGTCTTCTCTGTTCTTTCAAACCTAACCCAGCACAATGTCTTCTCTGTTCTTTCAAACCTAACACAGCACAATGTCTTCTCTGTTCTTTCAAACCTAACACAGCACAATGTCTTCTCTGTTCTTTCAAACCTAACCCAGCACAATGTCTTCTCTGTTCTTTCAAACCTAACCCAGCACAATGTCTTCTCTGTTCTTTCAAACCTAACCCAGCACAATGTCTTCTCTGTTCTTTCAAACCTAACCCAGCACAATGTCTTCTCTGTTCTTTC